>LD351117.1:75008-86339 GCA_001465055.1 Ptychodera flava
CGGCATCAAGGAAACATACATACACTGAACTTCCATTCTTCTTATAATACCTGATGGTTTCTTTTAGGAGGAAAACACACATATCAGTACTGTGCTTCCTTTTGAAAAATATAAGCATATTTACAAGTCATTATGCACTTTAGCCTTTTCCCTAGTGTATATCTGCATAAGTTCACAGGACGAAATTTGTATCTGATGCCGCTCAAATAAGGTCGCATTACATTTCAGAGATGCAAAAATTGGAGTATTTACATTTACAACATGCTGCAGATGGAACGCGCTATTGATATAAATTACGTAGCTTAACATGTACCCTTCTTGCTTGGCAATTTTATGAATTGGGGTAAGACATCATTTATTTTGGATTATGCACGAAGTGTTACATCTGTAATGGACGACAGTGTTTGAAGTAAAACCCCCTTAATTTTGACCTTGCCGCATACGTATCTCTTGACAATAGTATGGGTGATGCGTTCTGCAAAGTTCAATCATCTGTTTTGGCAAGAGGCTAATATAATAAACAGTTTGTGCGTATTTGTATTTCAGGGCCGACACAATTTTCTGTTTGTGTTACCTTTCTACCTATCTATCAATCTGTGTGTGTGTCTGTCTGTTTATCTGTCTATTGATCTGTCTATCTATCTATCTATCTATCTATCTATCTATCTATCTATCTATCTATCTATCTATCTATCTATCTATCTATCTATCTATCTACCTGTCTGTCCGTCTGTCTGTCTGTCTGTCTATCTGTCTATATATCTGTCTGTCTGTCTGTCTGTCTGTCTGTCTGTCTGTCTGTCTGTCTGTCAGTGGTCGGTCTGTCCAGGAACACCTGTGTGTGTAGCAATACAGTCACTGATCCTTACCCCACAACATATTATACGTGAGGCTTGATTCTAAATTGTTTATATATGTGCAAACAGATTCTCCATGGGAATACATCGGTTTGCCTTGTCTACAATATAACAGTCATTGTTAATGACATCACAGGTTGGCCACCTTATTTTAACGAATCGTGTGCCTGGCCAGTACGAAAAGCTGATAAATACGTAAGTTTACTCTTCAGGACGGACTTAATTCACTCATGTCGTCCAAGTAACTAATGAACTGCCATTTGCTGAGTAAAGTTGGGGATTGTGAAACTTTCGTGTCTCTTCTCCGGAGAATATTGTCTTTTGCGTTATGTTCCTCAGCATGAAATCTAGAGATGTCCATTATTATGATTCCGCGAGTTTTGGTTTCTTACATTTTCAAAAGGTCAATGCAAATTAAATCATGTTCAACTGATGTATTTTTATATATAACATCAATGGCTTAGACTTTTGCATGGCAACAAATGCAATAGCAAAATCTCGTTTTACATTTTTCATAGATATATTATCTTTGCTTTTCCAAATTTCGTTTCAGCCATTTCCCGTAACTTATTTTAACAATTTTTGGGACTACAGAAACGTTTTCATGAACATGGATACAGTAAATACCCTGGTACTGGATTTGAGTAATGACCTGTGTAAGTCGAATCTCTCTCTCTCTCTCTCTCTCTCTCTCTCTCTCTCTCTCTCTCACTGCACATTTATGGTGATTTAATGACCTATTAACAGAAATCCTATAAAGTTAGATTTTGAACAAGACTCAGTAAGCCACAAAACACTTTGCATCCATAACTTACGACTATCATTTAATTCACAGGTGATATTAACATCTACCTGCCTTACAGTTCCCTAATCCTCAACAGATATGGATTGGAATGTTGTGGTCTCAGTAAAGTGAAATGCAAGGTTACAAAACAGGAGATAGATACATTTGTGGAAGCAGTTAGCAACTGCATTCTTTACGAGGTGAATAAGCTATGCTTCATGTACTACCACATTTTCTGACTCACAGAGAGAGACTTCAATATATGATAAGGGCAAATAACCTATTGATGACTCTCTATACGATATGTACCGCAATATTTCAAGCTTCTTTTGGTGATCTTATTGTGAGGTAGTATATTTCTAACATTTGATGTTGTAATTGTTACTTTTCTATTTCCTTTTCTATTGTTCAAATGTGGGTTAAACACTTTAGTTTGTATTTAGTTTTAATGTCAAACGTAAAGATGAAATGAAATTTAATTTTCAATCAAACCGTGAACAAACTAAGAACGACAATCGAGACTTTTGTGACGGTTGATGCATTCGCTAGTTACACGGATGATGAAGTAATTATGCAAACTCGATACATTTGTGTAGGGGCGCAATATTCAGGAAGCCCATATAATGCCTTTTAAAGACGCCCATTGGTTATAATTACCGGATTACATGAAAGGAAGCTCATTATGCTAAGAGACGCCGTGCGAGTAGCTTGAACTGAGAGCTCCAGAGATTGCGGTTTTTTGCGTGTTTTTTATGGAAATCTATGAAATAGGAATGCTCTACAGCTGGGTAAATACCTGATCAATACATAACGACTCCATATTTTTTAAACCGATAAAAATTTTCGGGAAAATTTTGGTGAGTAATTGTGCGCGGCCAGTGAGCACGTCGACCTAGGGGACGCCGATTGGGATTTGAATACCACTCTCAATCAAACCTTGTGCAAAGTAAGACACGAGTCAGCTGGATGTGTACCTAATGTCGATTAGCATTCGCCTTATCCGCTAATTGTGACTAAAATAAATAAATTATGTGTCAAGATTTCCAGTGTCGAAAGACGTGCGCAATAGTTTCTTTACAGTTCTCTAATTTTTGTACCTATACCAGCCGCATTTCTGGGGATAAAAAACGTGATCATACGACATTCAAGTCGATTACATCTTAGTAACCGTGAGTACGGTCCCTCCACAAAACGTGCCGTGAAGAAGAATTGTATTTTCGGGTTCTCTCTTACTCGAAAGTTTGATGGCCCTGAAAAGGGCCGTTTGGTTTGGTTTTGTGGCTTCTACCGTACACCCAACGATGGCAAATGTGTATGGTACGCTGGGCAGATTTGAATATAACGATCGGACAACAGAAGTCACGCAAAATGGTATGTCAATTTTCTTCTTGTGACGAGTACGTCATCGGCCTGTATCAGATGCTGTTTTCGGGCCAAAAATCGCTCATCACGCCCAGCATGTGTCCGATCTAGGATGTCCCAATACTTCCGACTGAGTCAGAGTCAGACAGACGCGCTGCCATTGCCAAACTAATGATGCTAAACTAAGAATGACAAATCAAGAAATGTTCAATACCTCGGCACAGAGATGTGAAGCGGTACGGTATCCTTGTATAGTTTTCCGATGGAGTGTCGTTTGTATCTCCATGAGTCTACTAATAAACAGAATGGAGCTAAACAAAGGATGATTTGACTGCCACTGTTCTGTTCCGTGGTCACTTCGAGCGTACGTATCCACGTGAGCAAGTGCCATCGTATCGATAACCGACGCGATGCAGTTCCGCTGCATATCGATCAAAGTTCATTACGTCTGAGAAGTTTACGAGATTTTCTGTCCGAGTTTTCGAAATGCATCTGATTTTTGTACTTTTTTGTTCCATTTCAAACGAAGTCTCACAACACAAATTGGCAAATAATGTAATACGCGATGATCTGGACTTGTTTTCTGACTTCCGATCGCCATCTTGGCCTCATAAAAGTTTTACGTTGGCTGGTTGAGTACGTCCGGATCACAGTTCAATCTTCAGAAAATACTCATGTTATATTATTTCGACACCGATGTTTCCAAATTTAATAAAAAACATCAGTTCTTAGAATTTGAGAGATTCGAACGATGCAGATTTTGTTTTTTTGCATACTAGTACATTGACTTGTAATTTTGTTGGTCGAGGCATATACAGTGGAGGGGGAAGATGGTAGAGGACACTGTCTGCATCCGGCGCCAAGCGACACACTGCTGGAATCGGTAAAATCTGTAACTCGAACGCACTAAGTATGGTGAAAACACCTCATGCCAAAATGTACGTACTCCGACGTGCTCCTCGACGTTCGACGTGAATTTATGTTTGTATATCTACTAATATAGCGGCGTTTGACGCAAAACAATGAAAACGATACTATGTTGACAGGGTGGAGTACCCACTAATGCATGAACCTGGGATTGAGAAGGTCGGCTTTAAAAAGCAAAGACATTTTATTCCCGAAGTAAAACATCTATTTCTTTATTATGATCTTAGCACCGAAGAAGGCAGTGTTAAAAACTATAATTAAAAGACGGACAGTGTCATTGCTAATCAAAAATAAAGAAAACAACGAAAAGCACTTTCGTCAGATGTGTCAGAATTCGAGGCGTTGGTTGATAGCTATTGCAGTTTAGTTTTGAAAACTTGATGCCGGTTGGTAGCATGCTGACAAACACAGATGTTATGCTGATTGCGTGAGTTTCAGAGTTCATCTACCCGGCACTTAAACAACAAACACGAGATACGTGCAGCATATTCAATATGGAAATGTAACACCCTGTAGTTAAATAAAATGTTGATCAATTCGTGGTATCTCAAAAAAGGAGACCAAGAAGAAGGTCATAAAAACTCTGAACCATACTGTCCTCAACGCAAATCATTCCTCTAAAATAAGTAACAGTAACTCTAGTAAGTTCAGATATATCTTTGACGCATTCTTTTCCTTGGTATAAGCATCTGCAGCCGTGGTTATCAACATCATCATATTTTATCCACTTTATTCGAACGGATTCACAGATTTACCTGATCTTCATAGTACCTAATTGACACATGACACACAGACGGTATAATTGTCAGACCCTTCTCTTTTCATAGGATTACGAAAGTTTACCATACACGATCATGAAGGTTCTGACGCCCTACAACGCGCACACACGGGTGTGTATGGTCACCCTGTCATACAACACATTTCTTGTTGCCAAGGATAGCCCACTTGAATGTCAACTTGGAAATGGAGCACTGACTTTACAAATGAAATCGTTGGGTAAGTACGAGATGAATAAAGGTACCCTGGGAAAAAAGCCAAGATTATCCACAACGCGATTACTTAGCGATGCGTTTAGTGCTGACTGTAATTTTTGTAATTCATGTTGATAACGCCTCCCTTCCGAAAAATAAATGAAAATGAGAAAATTAACGGATTTGGTGTCATTGAACAAAACGGCTGCGTTCTTTTTGCAGTTGAAGCCTCCTTTGACCTTGTTCTTCATCAAGAGATTGTCAAATACTTTTCAAGGAATCGGGAGGTTATTTCAGCGACGTTTGTTTAAACATTCTTGCTAAAGGACTAAAACATGATATGATGCGTTTCCGGGTATTTTTCTGGTTGTTGTTTGTCGATGCCCGAGAAGTGTAAGATATTGTTCATTTAACAAGATGGCCAGTATTAATTTGTCTGACAAACCAATACTTGTGTAAATTGAAGAGCCTCATAAATAGATCTGTATAATTGACCTATTAATTCTTCATCAAATGTACGCAGCAGGCTATAAAATTTGCAAAGGTTTGTACGTACAATAAAGTCTTCGGATATGTATCTAATTCCTAAGTCAGTATACGCAGGACATGACTCAAAAAATATATCATCTTCAACCTTGTTTGTTCGACAAACCTTACAAAATCAATCATTAGATTTAAAACCACCTCTCAATATTTAGTGGCAGAAACTAACAACAGAAACAGACAAACAAAGAAACACAACTTGAAAATATTTGATATTTGAAATTATTGTTAAGGTTTGAAAGCAATCTTATTCAGATTCCCCAACATTGCTGTTTGGAGACGTCTTGGACTTTGATAATCCGGTTCTGGCTTGTTCTGGTCGGTTGCGGTTGCCATCTAAAAACCTACTCACAACCTTTGTATCTACTTACAACCATTCTATGCCCGTTGAAGGTTCAATGACCCCGGCATGACACCTGCACTAGACGGACAATGTTCGGTGCCGCATCCCTGGAAAGTTCAGCCTTGTGGCCGAGCTCGTTGATTGGCTAGCGGTCATGCAGCCTTACTTGAGTGCTAAATTTGTTAGGTCAACTGCGGTCTCGACAACCACTGGCACAGTTCACCCAAAGGGGAAATTCAGATTTATTTTCTTTCATTTTATTCTGCCTGCTGCAGCCAATAATACCGGAAATCTCGGTCGTTTGGTGGTTGAATGTTTGTACTAGACAATGGTTGACAAGGGTGCCTAAGACAACTCCTCAACCTTTTGACAACTATGTCAGACTTGGCTACTTTCGCTGCAATAGGCCTGTGGAAAGAAAGAGCGGTTGCCCTCCATCTCCTCCTTGAGAATGCAAACGAGAACAACCAGGTGCTGGGAATCGCCAGGGTCGACTATCTGGCTTGCCTTTGTGGACATACCATCTACGCCCCTCAAAGGGCTCCTCATTCATCGACCACATCTTTGCCTTTGGCTATCTATGTCATGATGATTGCCCGTTTCACAGAGGCGGGCTCCAATGCAAAACCAGGCGCCTTCCAAGATAGACAATATTGGCGTTGCCCTCTTGGGTACGCAAAGCAGGCAGGAGAGGATACCTAGGTGGATAGCAACCTTCGGCAGCATCAGTTGGTGGGGAGAAAGCAGGCAGAAAGAAAAACAGGAGAGCATCATCCTGCAGCTTTGATGGTTGGATGAGCAGGGGCAAGAAGAGGAGATCCAGATGGAAGTATCCACCATCAGGATTTGCAGGTCCAGACTTTACTGTGTTTGGTCTTTTCCACTTTTTGTGGCTTGGAGTGTGGTTTGTACTCATTTTGAGGCACATTCGCACAGTTCTTCCACCAGAGGTGGTGGGGGAGGACAGCAGAATGCCTCCTAGGCTTTGGGACGGCAGAACATCTCTACGCCCAGAGGAGGATGAGGAGAAGTAGGGGGCAGCAGAAGAGGGCTACAGCTGCTTGTTCTGATATTGGAGCCTCTTTCCCGTATCTGGTTGCAGAAAAATGTTTTTGTAGATTGTTTGAGGTACGGAGAAGGCCTAAACAATAGAGGTCTGCCGCAAAAGAGGCTGCACGCCCTACTTTCTGCCAAAATTGTTCCAGAAGAAACAAGATACCTAAAAAAACAGTTCTGAGAAGTGAGAATGGCACTTTCTCTACAGTCGTTTAAACCCACATGGGGTGACTTTGACTTCTTTCTCGAGAAAGGACTTATACATTGGTGTCTCATCGTCTGTCTTGGGTTCTTCATACTCTATGGCAAGGACCAGGAGGAAAATGGCGAGGTGCTTGCCATGGAAGACCATTCGGGTGAAATTGCAGTAGATGTATTCCCCTTTGAGCAGTTCGAGAGTCTTTGTGGCATCTTTTATCTTCTTTGGTGTAGGTGCTTCACATAGGTGCTTCACATAGCGTAGCACATTGCAAGGCTTCTTTCTGCAAAGAGGCAATGGTGCAGCTGTCTTGCACTTTCACAGCTAAAGCTTGCAGCATCACTAGGCAATTGGGTACAGGTGAAGTGACCATCTCGATGGGGTTCCAGGAGTTGGTTCGACTGTCTCGAGCCTTGAAGGCCCTATTTTTATTTCCAACCACCCAAACATATGCCAGCTTGGGCCATCTAGAGGGTGGTTCTTCCAAGTTAATCTTTTTCTGCTTCAAAGGTGTCGACACAACTTCCGAGCACTTTGTTGAGTCCTTGTGTTGCCCAAACTGTGCATACCGATTCAAGACTGTAAATTTGAAGACCATAGGACCACTCTTGGTTTTGTTGTGCACATTTTGTTTGATGGGTTGGGCACAATTCTATAGCCAAGAACCCTCCATCTTCACCAACCTGGTAGGTCTGACACTTTTTCTGTCCTCCCCTTTCATGGCACCCTCAATCTCGTCATGTATCTGCTGCAACATCATTGTCATCACTATATGCATTGCTGCGAGCTTTGCCAAGTACTCTAGCTCTTAACTGCGGTGGTGTTGTTATTCCTCATGCTGCCACTGTTCTGCCTCCAGCCTTTCTTATGCTTTGTGGTGCCAGTCCTCGGCTAAAGCCTCATCCAAAATCTTTAGGAGATGTTTCTCGTGGCCCCTGGTTGACATCGTAGAGACTCCTTGTTTTTTGACGATTGTAGAACATCATGGAGAAGATAGACCATGTTCTCTGTACCTATGACATTGCTCTTGGTGGTACTTAACTGCCGAACTACTTTGGATGTTGACGGCAGTAGAGTCGAAGGGGCCATAGGGATGTTGATTTGTTGGCTTTTAGCAGGCAGCCAGGAAGCTGGCCGTGTGGGCAATTTTAGTGCAAAACAACAGGGGCTTAAATCCACACCTTCCTTGTTGGCCAACAGGATATTGACCCTAATAATGAGACAGGCTCTGAAACAAAAGTTGGCGGCCACTGACTATAGGCTTGACCAAGATGCATGTATGTCTGTGAAGGCTTAGTTGGTCGAACCAAGATGCCGGCCATACTGCAGGTGGCTGTGCACACTTACCAGGCCATTTAGATTCCCCCTTTGGGCAGCCCCCTAAAACAAGACACTGGTCCAGACAGCCAGGTGCTTCCACTGCATGGCTAGCTGTTGGACCATGAAGAACTCTTTTTTGGCAAAACCAGTGACATCATCTCCTGCAACACCTCGATGGCAGTGTTGGGTGATAGGTCCAAAGTGCGGCAAGCGTAAAGGGACACCTCAATATGGGTGCAGTCCAGCACCTGCATGACTGGGTGGAGAAAGGTGTGGCAAAACTGTCTGTTGGGCAATCGACATAGTTTACAAGGTGGCCACCAAAGTGTTTGTGGATGTTGCCTAGATTTGAAAGTTCAACAAAATCTTGTTTTAGAGCTTGGTGAGGGCCGTCTGGCCATAGGCATTTGACTTTTTGATCCCCATGCAGTCATGGCCTCAAACACTGGCTGTGTTGTCCAGGATAGTAGGAGATTACTTGGGGGCATTCTTCAACAGAGCGAAGGTATGGACAAGGGCTATCTGGATGTGGAAAGATAGCCCGGCATCAGGGACCACCCTAAGGCCTCTTGTTCAGCAGTAGCTAGCATTGCGACATTGTGTTGTGCAGCTCTAGCCTCCCTTGTTGTGGATTCGAGCCTGCCACTGCGGAACATACAATTATTGCAGCACATTGTCGACAAATGGAAAGCCCTTTGATGGGCGTAGATGAGTACGTCCACAATGGCCGGCCAGGTAGTCGACCATGTCGATGTTTGGCAACAGATTGCTCTCGTACGTGTTCTCTAGGAGGAGGTGGAGGGCAACTGTTTTTCCTCTCCACAGGCCCCTTGCGGCAAAAGTAGCAATGCCTGCCATAGTTGTCGAAGGATTGAGGAGTTGTTGAGACATTTTTTGACAGCCAGTGTCTAATACGAAAATTCAACCACCTATCGACCGAGATTTCCAGTTTTGCTGGCTGCAGCAGGCAGAATAAAAAGAAAGAAAATGAATCTGAATTTTACTTAGGGTTAACTGCACCAGTGGTTGTCAAAATCACAGTTGACCTAACAAATTTTATGCCCTGGTAAAAGTTCACAGCCGCTAGCGTGTCAACAAGCTTGGTCACGAGGCTGAACTTTGCAATGAGGTACCGCACGAGCTCTTGTACCAAGCCATGACCACGGCCTATGAATCTTAACAAATGTAGATGGTTTGTGAGTAGATACGAAAGTTGTGAGTAGGTTTTTACAGGGGAACCAGCCAGATGTTACTAGAACTGGATTTTTCTACTATATGTCACAGTAAAAATATGCTATCACCATGTCAGAAAAATCTGAAATGGTGACAAGGGTTTCAAAAAAGCACTGTACCTATTAATGTTGGGGGTATAGCGGGACTAACAGGGGAATCTGGCCTTTTTTTCTATCCATGTCAAATTCCCCACTCTTCGGCTATAAAATGGGGATGGGAATCAGAAGCTCATACACTATCTTTATGTAAATGTGAAACAGAAAATTTGTCTCGACAGAAATTTAAACCCTGACTTTCAATGGAGAATGGTGTTCTCTACGTGATCGTATAAAAACGTAAACATACGCCAGGGCGAGTGATTTGAAAATGGCTGGCAAGCTGAAAATCACTCTCCTGAAATTAGCCATGCAAGTGGTAGGAGAGTGACTCAATAGCTCCCTGAAAACGGTAAGGGGAGTGCAAGCATAAAATTCATCATGTAAACATGAATCACTATTCCTTTTTAATGTAATAAAGAAAAGAGAAAATACGTATTTACTTTGATATGATGTATGGATTGCCTTCAACATTTCTCAAACCATAAATATCCTTAGATGTGGCCTGCATTGCATTCATAAAGAAACAGATGAAGTTACACTTTGAAAAGGACAAGTATCATAATTTTTTCACACAAGTCTTTTAAGTAGTATACTTTATACATATTGGATAAATTAACACTGAAACAAAAACCAACTACGAGAACAGTGCTGTCGACAAATATGTTGGTTTTTAAGACGAAAGTATTTTTGCAGTCATTTTTGTTTAAAACTACGCCCGATAAAAGGACTAGATTTTATAGGTATCTCAATTGCGAAACCAGCAGTGGACAGTTAAGTTGATGTTTTGCTGCGTTTGTTTGTGGCCCCGTTAAAATATCCCGCTGCCGCATACTCGTAGTCTTCAACCAAAGTTCACAAGGTAGATTGTTACCGCGATACATAGACATGATAACAAGTTTACATTTCATTAAAACAAACGGAACTTATCATTACAGTTACGTAGAGGTGCACGAGCCGTTGTGCATACTCTCAGAGGCCGGGGAAGTGCTGCACATTTTTCAACAGGTACCATTTTACGACAGACATGCAAAACTAATTGGCCCAAATGTCGGCAAAAATACGTCTTTTAAGGTTTTACATTACCATGGAGTGATCGTATCGCAATCTGTTTTCAGTACTATCGAGTTTTTATCAAACTTTAATTTTCAAAGTCAGCTTTATTATTTCAAGCTTTCAAAGGGCCGCGAGACCTAGAAATCGTGCAGGCAATTCTTTTAGATCAAAAAGTTTGCATTTGTTTCCGTGAGTGGTGACTGTGCTATTCATATAGTCGGTGGTTTCACTGCGCTCGATCTCGATAGCAATATGATCGGCGTTTGCCATGCAAAGTTTTCCTATGAAATCTTGCAGCAGCAGCTTAGGTGTTCGAGGAACTGTTTTTGTTTTAAATGCTTCAAAAAAACGAAGGCAAGAAAACGTTTGATAACAAGAAAATGATGGCTTGTACTTTGTACATTGTGTACATTTGAATTTCGAGTCGGTTGAAGTCCTGAACTAGTGAAGTGATGGTGTGTTGTCAGGCCCGCCGCAAAAATTACAAGGAGAACACTCACTAAACTAGTATTATTATAACGTTGTATGACATTGCTGCACCAAAATCGATCCATTCGATTACTAGAATTAGAATGCCGAACTTGC
>LD351117.1:86353-100802 GCA_001465055.1 Ptychodera flava
AATTTTATTAGCTGCACCATGCTATGTCATTTAAGTCTGCTAATGTTCGGTGCCATCAAAGAAATTGACCTGGCATCTTTAGAGTCTGGGTCTTGGTCACAAGCTGCTAGATAAATACAGCATCTCTCTTCGACAAATGATTGCTGATGGCATCAGTGACATTGGGCCTTAGTTGGTGACCACTACCTATGGATTTACATATTGCGGGTGCCACATGTGGGGCAGGATGTGCTTACTATTTTCGAAACACCTGGCATCTCTTCTTAGCCTTTTGGCAAGAGGTCCATATATCTTTCTTTCATTAATATGACTTTGTTGTGTATACCACTTTACTGTCTATTCTGTGCTGTTTTGTGTCTATGTTTATAACTAGTGTATTATGCATTTTGACCAAGTGTTATTGATTACGGATGGGTATGGTTGGGATTATCTTTCTTGACCAGATCCCAATGCTGGATCAGCAGAAGAATTTGATTTGCTTTTCAGGCAGTCTATTTCAGATTTTAAGTTTGCATTTCAGACAATTTTTCCGACTCTTCTTTCATTTGTTCTTTTTATGTCGTTTATATCTCCTTCTACATAATCCATCCTGGTTTGAAGTAGTGCAAAGTTATTGTACATGCATATGATTTTCGAAGCTGCTATTGTCGTGTCCGATTTTACGTGTGTTGCAGTGATATCTTCTTTCGTGACTGCCTCTGAGTAAGATTTTGGTGGACCGGAATCACGTTCAATGTAATCATAAATGACCAGTAAACTAAACAGGCGTAACTTGACAACTTGTGACACGCAATATCGATATGCACAGAGTTGCCGTCTTTGGCAATTCCGTTTGCCTCTATTGGTTGGAAAAGAAGAATATCCAAATAACGCCTAATTATTTCCACATCCCTTCAATTTTGTTCAAAATTAACGACTATTCACTTTACCAAATTTCTTGGGTATGACCAGTATAAAGAATTGTTGAAAATAGCGGAACATCGACCTTGAGCATGCAGGGGCGTATCTGCTCATGTAACTTCCTCCCATGTAAGAACAACTCGTGATTGATTAAACTAAAAGGAATTTCTTCCATTCGGGATCTGTAGCCACCTTGGGAAGGGAATGAGGTCCAAGATCAAACAGTGTTGTCTGAACTTGAATTCAATGTCTCATTTAATTTCCTATTCTATATCCATGTTTGATGCTAAATACTAGTCGGTAATGACTGTATACATATCGATTGTTAGAGCACTTTCATCCATCTGTAATCCACAAATTATTTCAATTTGCATGTTTTCTCGTCTGACCAGGATGTCCTGAAGGAAAATATGGTGGTCTTTGTCAATTCGATTGCGCCTGCAATAACGGTGCTACATGTCACACATTTAATGGAGCCTGTAAGTGCCTTCCGGGCTGGAAAGGAGTTGCCTGCGATGTTGGTAAGTATATAAAAATTTATTCCAAATATATATAGCTGAAAACCCAAATGTGGTCTTTCTAAATGACAAAAGACCCTCGATCATTCACACTTTAAAGGACATGTGATCATGCTCACTATCATTCACATGCACACTATTATTTGTTTCTATAACTTGTTAAAAGTGAATATAACTTGGCGGCGCTAACTAACCAAACTCACGCATGAGTGATAGATAATATAAGGTAGCTCGGTTCATATACATATGTCGGACTTTCCATTATATGATCATATATTTCCTGCCGGAAGCAATTATCGAGAAATATCGAGAAATCAAACAAAATAATATTAAAAAAAAATTCTTTAAAATGGAAAAGGAAATATCACTGATTGGACAATGTGTCTGTACATGTTAACGTAACAATATCTAGAAATCACTTGAAATGCCAATAGACAATCTGATATTATGTTCTGTGTTTGTCATTACTAAATTCATCAATTATGATGTTAGTGGTTATGATGATATTCCTCTCTGCTGCCCTCCTATAGATCACGATGTGTCTGCTAAACAATACCGCGCCATGAATATCTGGCCCTCACCAATATTCCATTCTCATTTCAGTGAATCCCTACGTTGAACTATCACCGAAGACGATAACCACTGTCTATGGCGGTCTATATGTGTTTTCTTGCTCTGCCTATCAAATTAAACTTGTGGATGGGGGAAAAACTCAACCGAAGTTCCAGTGGTATATTAACGATATATCTTTCGACTCTCTAGGCCCCGAAATATACGTTAAAGAAGACAGAAAACTGTACAATAGGTAAACTCTACTGCGCATTATATCATACCATTATATTGATAGCGCAAATACTGCGATCTGATTGGTCGAGACGTGAACTAAAACTGTGCTATATTCGCAAAATAGCAAGGGTAAGGACAGGCATAGTATGAGAAGAAATGATCACAAAAAGTGTGCTTTTCATAGAGTGTGCAGACAGTCGGTTGGTGGTCTAAAAGACTGTGACACGTTGTTCATTGTATAATTTTTCATACTTAGCAAGTTAGGTTCTTTCCTGTTTCAGCTACAGTACCCTTGAGGTAATACATGCATCAACGGACCTTACTGGCAAGTATGAATGTCGTGTCCGTGATCTGTCTGGTATCGAATATTCTGACGTAGGAGACCTACAGATATCAGGTAAGAATAGTATGAACTATCATTGAAGGTGATAACCACTATCTATGCTCTGCGTATGAAATTAAACTTGTGGAAGGGGCAAAACTCAACCGAAGTTCCAGTGATATTTTAACGATATTTCAATGTAGCAACACATCAGGGTTCAGCACATGTTCATCCAAAACATATTGATACATTTATTTCAAGCCTAAACGGATTTAAGTCAGATTTGTAGATAGGTACCATATGGTAATGGCAAGAACTGATTAGATTTGGTTTGTGTTGCTTGCATACTAATGAAGTTATGAAAGATCATTTTTTCATATAATGGTTTCCCTATGGGGACAGTAATGACAGTGTTAACATATCTCAAGAAATACCGCATTAAATTCCATGAAACTTTTTGCTGATGACAATCTCAGACCATTATGATGATATGTTGAGCGTCGTGTCAATTATCTGCACATTTGCATATTAAACAATTTTTGTATTTAGTAATATGACTCTGAAATGATACACCAAAGTTGATGATAGCTTCTACAAATATTAATCTGAGAGATATCTAATTGTACCGAGAAGCATTGACAACTGTCAAGTTAATAAATATATCATTTACATATTAAATGAAGTTTTGTAATAAGTCATATATGACTCCGAACAAACTGCACCAAATTTGATGAAATCTGCTGCAGATACTGATCCAACAGATATCTGACTGTGTTGAGAAGCATTAAGTAGTGTCAAGTTAATTCAGAGTTCATTGCATATTTAATGAACTTTGTAATTAGTGCTGTAACTCTGAAATCGTGGCATCAAATTCGATAAAACCTGCTATTGATATTGATATGAAAAACATCTAATTATTAGGTGAAGCACTGAGAAGTCTCAAGTTAATAAATAGCTCATTTGCATAATTTATATAGTTTTGTAATTAGTCATATAACTCGGAAATAACTGCACCAAATTTGATGAAATTTGTTGCAGATATTGTGAAGTAGTGTGAAGTTTATTGAGAGTTCATTTAAATTTTGTAATTAGTGATATAACTCTGAAGTTATGGCACCAAATTTGATGAAACATACAGATACAGATATTAATCTGATAAATATCTAATTGTAGCGTAAAAACACTAAGTAGTGTCAATTTAATTAAGGGTGTATTTGCATATTTAATGAACTTTGAAATAAGTGATATAACTCCGAAATTACAGCATTAAATTTGATGAAACATGCCACAGATGTTGATCTGCTGGATTTTTAATTGTCCAATGAAACATTGAGCAGTGTCCAGTTAAAAACTTCTCATTTGCATATTTAATGGAGTTTTGTAATTAGTAATTGAACTCCGAGAGTACTTTGCAAACATTGGTGAAACCGGCTACATATTAAACATCTATTACGTAGTCATGAGGGCTATAGCGCTCGTTTATTATCCTTAGGGGCCGTGTGTTACCAGAAACACATCGCAAGTCCCCGTGGCAGTATGCCGAGGGGTATAGTGATTTGTTCCTTGTAACACACGGCCACGAGAGGTAATAGACGGGCACTATAGCCCAAATAAAGACCAGGTTACATGTGTCTTATAACACACCATAGGCTTATGTTGTACTATGGTATAGTTTTTAATGTGTTTTGATATTTTGCATAGCAACAATTCATTGTGACAAGTTTTCTTGGCGATATTTCCACAGCGGTATCAGTTGTACGTGGTACCACTTTCTTTCAAAACTATTTCCCTGGGGAAATAGCTTTTCAAAAATACCCTCTGGCGTCACTTTTGTGGATTCAGTGGGGACTAAATGTAACCATTTCTCGTCAATTGACGTATTCTGCCGAATTGCGACACGGAATGAACATTTTGCATGTGATAAAATGTTATAACAGATATCTAATGTTCTGAGAAGCGTACTAAGCACATTCAGTTCACATCTGGTTTATTGTATCATTGTCAGTGAATATCATAATTATTTCCATAATTTCTTGACTCGGCGTTTAGGTTTGATGTCGTATAAATAATAAGATAATGGCGTCGGTAATTATTTCGTGATATCAATATTTTGCCAACATCAACTACGCATAGGGAACTGGATCTCGACGGTTTTCAGAAAATAATAATAGCAAAATGCATCGTTAGCGGCCATTTAGAAACTGATATAGCAACAGTATGGGCTGTTAAATTTAATGTCTGGAAAGCAATATCATATATCTAACCATGAAGTGCCTTACAAAACTTTTGCAAATTAGGGTATGGCTTCAAACTTCGATGTAAATGTAAATTTTATATTCATATTAACCACAATTATTATTTACATCCTCTTATAGGATGCGTTCACAACAGATGGGGCAATGAATGTGAAAATATATGCGATTGTCTTCACGCAGACAGTTGTGATCAACATATAGGTTGTATATGTAACCCCGGATGGAAAGGGCGTCACTGCAATGAAGGTTAGGAAATGGAGTTAAATGTATATCATTTATCAGTTGCTAGCATTCTGCTCTCAATGCAACAAGAGCTAACCTCTGAACGGAAATCACATGATCATTGCGATAACAATTGATTGTGGCATGCTTACGTTATGAGCATGATATATACTGATAATTTGGACGTTAAGTACACGGAAAATGTTTAGACCATGCTTAATCAGTCTGTTCTATTGGCTTGCACAAAGCTAAACGGTTCGATTTAATAGATCCCGAGCGACATAATTGTTATAGCAAGGTCTGATAAAGTCACCTGAATCACATTCACTTGTCAACGCATAACGTAGTTTAAAGGAACATTTGATGTTATATTCTAGCTGTTACGTTCCAGTACATGCAAATGTAAACGGTGACTCTAAGACGTTTTGTGACTGTTGAAGTCATTAAGTAAAGTTAAAGACGCTGAGGCAGCACTAAAGTACCATGTTAACAAAAGTTGTTTACGTATTGTCATATTGTTGTCTATTGATTATTGCTTTGCTGCAGTTTGTTCAAATGGATTTTACGGTAGAAACTGCACTTACCAGTGTTTATGTGAAATAGAGGCTACCATATCTTGCGACCCGGAGCTTGGACAATGCATTTGCTCTGAAGGGTTCTGTGGGGAGCTGTGCGAGCAGAAATGTTCTTGTGGAGTTTGGAGAGTGGCAACGTGCTCTGGTACAACTGGTTGCATTTGTGAAAAGGGTATGCTACCATAGAAAACAATTATATTTAATGATCTCTGTGTTGACGTACAGGTACTTCTCTGGCAAAATAAACAAGGAGAGTCTAATGATAGTTAACGATTTTTGTAAGAAGGTACAAATTATCTCGAATTACAGAACGAAGTTGTAACCGATACATTGCCCGATTAAATATTGCAGTGTCGCACCAGCCTGAAAACTTAAATGAAGATCAAATACTGATTGTTGCCCTCTCAACGTGTGTGGTCATTACTGTTGTCACACTGGTGATCAGCTTACTGTGCTATCACAGAATGAAAAAGAACCTTAGGAAATATCAACGTATTAACAACGACCAGGAAGAAATACACGATCTTATGAAGGTAAGATTTGAGACGATTGCGTTTTCGTTGAAACCATCAATATTCAATACCATTTAATTTATAAGTTTTAATAATTTGATTACAAAAGGCAGCTAGTCAAAGTCTAATTTGTATGACACTTCGTTTGTTCAGTAGTACTGGACATCGGCAAAACCGTACAAAGGTATAATATTACTATCAGTGGCTAGTACATGAAAGAAAACGTAAGCATACAAGTCTGTGAGATACGTCGAAAAAATATACAAGGCTACTTTAAAAATTATCACGGGATCTATGCCTACGATGTTAAAATATGTACCTCTTTGGTTCCGAACTGTGTCTTCTTTCTTTGAGAAAAAAACTAGTTTCAAATTTTCAAAACAGGAGGAATGTAATGGTGGTAAGGAATACTAAAGTACTATGATTTGAGAGTTAGATATGATATCTTACTTTCAAATCAGAGTTCTTCGAACCAACTAACAAATATTAAATTCATCTTCAACGTCATTTAAGGTATATAGGTCCCAAAACCTATCCATTCTTGGAATATTATTCCAAAGACGTATTTCTATATTCAGACAATGAGCATATGTTCTTAATTTACACCGAGCTAATCTAAACACAGGTTTCGCGACCATGTACAAATATAGTTTAGTTGGTAGTTCTCTTTTAAAAGTTGAGTTTGTAAGTTTCTAAGCTTCAATGTGGAGCGTATCTTCCATCTACGTCTGTATATCTATATTTACACATCTTTTTAAAAAAATCCTTAAAAACACAAATTCATTCACAACACCTTGGTGAGCTAGTCCGTGTCGTATGTCTGTATATTCAATTAAATGTCGAACAGTAAAAACTAATTTTTCATCACGAATTGACGTGAACATTATTATGGAGTGACATTCACCTACAACCATATCCCTTAACATTCAAGGAACATATAGGGCAGTATGATAAATGGTCAATTGTGAACACCAGTTTGAGAATATCACAGACGTTGCTTGGACAGGGCTCTTCTGGTCAGGTCCATAAAGGATATTTCAAACCAAAAGGTAGCAAAATTTTCGAAGAAGTTGCAATAAAATCACTATTACCAGGTGAGTAGACATAATTACAAATATTTCATATATAATAGAATGGTTTCAGGTGGTAGGGAGTCAAAAGATGTAATGTAACAGTCTGGAACAATTGCTCCATCCGTAAGCAATGATGATCGTTTGTTATGCGACAGCCAAAAATCAATTGTGAGATGACCATGTTATTTACTCATTGAGAGGATTTCTTTCATGTTTCGCGTTCTAGGATTTCAAATGTCCCTTTGTAGGCGACAAAAGTACTTACATTCTTTAGATACCATTAATATTTGTGATGCAACGGCAATCAGCAAAATACGTCTTTTCCCATTCACATATTTAGCTGGAAGAAATTACAAGTCTTACATGGACTTTGCAAGCGAAATCCGGTGTTTGATAAAACTACATAGTCACTTGAACATCGTGGCATTAAAAGGATTTATCATGCAAAGAGGTCAGGTCAAAGTTACTTTTCAAGTTTTTCAATTATTACAAGCCCAACTATGCATACCGGTTAGTAAGGTAATACAAATATTCATCTACGTCGATATATTCATATGAAAGATATGTATATTAGAACAATTTAGGATAACCTTCATTCAATACAATTCAATTCTTGATCGAAATTGTAATTCTGATACTTTCATTAAATGAAAACCTGATAATAGAAAATAAAGATACAGATATTGTTGTTTTCAATCATGCATATCTTCACTAATGCTGGAAACGTTCAAAGACATCATCATATTGTATTTCGAGAGGGTTCAAACGTATATTATTGAAAAATGTAGAAGACTATGAATTAAGGAATAGCTTCAATTACTAATTTCCACAAAATATTCCATGTGCATACCATTTTGCAGACGAGAAATGTTTTATTATGGAGAGTGCTCCCTTGGGAAATCTTCTAAACCATCTACGTTCAACTTGCCAAAGAGACAACACAACGAAAGAGAAAACAACGGCGTTGCTTTGTTACACACGGCATATAACTCGGGGAATGCAGTACATGCAGAGCAAACAGGTAGTGCAAGTACATAATATTAGAGTACTTTCAAAATTTTACAATTCGATGCATACAAACGCGCGCGGGGCAAACACACAATCCCGCAAAAGGACTCAGTCGGCTGACGTTATTTGTTTAAATAGTGAAGGACGACGTGGCCAATTCACGGAAAACGTTCAGTAAACGCAAGGTCATTAGTTTTAAGCAACTTGCACATCAATAAAGTTACATGTACTTTTCCTTTACATGCAACAAAGATTGTCCACAGGGACTTATCATCGAGAAACATTTTACTATTTGATGACAACGTTGCCAAAATAAGTGACTTCGGTCTCAGCAGAGATGTCAGTGATACTAGTGGAGTGTACGTAAATGTGCCTTGGGTAAGTCATTCTAGCTTCTTGTCGATATTTTAAAATGGTTAAGATATAAAACGTTTGAAACTCTTCAACGCATACGTTATTTCAAATCATATTCTGACATTTTACAATACTAAAAGTTTGGTATGAAATTTTCGGGTATCAGAGATCTCCTTTTCTCTTTTTTCGGTAACCATTGTCAAGAAAAAAACTAAATGAAGCGCTTCCACTCTACTTCAGACATGAGGATTATCATAATGTCCACATACTAAAGAATGCGTTTTGATTGTCGACAGGCCGAGGGACAGACAGCTGTTCCGTTAAAATGGATGCCACCGGAGTTTCTCATGAGGGGAGAGTTCCATTTCAAGAGTGACGTGTAAGGACGAATAATGTCACTTCAATTGGTCTTTCTATTTGTGGTATTGTCACGTGAATGCTTTCTGACGCACAAGACGGAAACGCCACTACAATACAAGCTCACATTTACATAAACGCAACCCGTCCCCGCTTATGGAACATTACAATGCAAACATAAAGATATTTTGTTATTCAAAAATATTAGACCTTACATCAGAAAGTTAGAAGTGATTTCAATATTATGGAATATATCAAATATATAAATATATATCAAATATACCAAATATATCAAATGTGTAAGTGTAGCTCGACACGGGCTTCGTAGAATTTTATAATGTTTAAAAGGGTTACAAGAAAGTCCTCAAGAGTGTCGATATTCAAAATATATCAATCATCCAACTTTGTTGACGTGTCTTATTTATTGGTCATCGTCCTTGCCCGTTTTTTGTATTATAGATGGTCTTTCGGTGTGTTATTTTGGGAAGTTGGCGCACATGGTATGTAAAGTTTGTAAAAATGACTTTATGTACCAGTTTTGCAGGTTTTCATTGCATTGCAAAGTTAAGGTAATCACCGATGTGTAATGATAATTTGTCTTTGCATAATGTATCTTTATGTCACATTCATCTCTCTTGGAATGCATATCGTGAAGTACAAGACGTGAAGTGACGGTAGAGACATCGATAAATCCCATAGCATGGGAAATAGATTTTTTTTTCGTTGGTTCTCTTGCTGAACAATTGGCTTATGTTTTACATACAGGTGCAGTCCCGTTTGAAGATGATACTTCTTACCAGTTCGTTCGTCGGATAGCTCGTGGGGAGAGGCTATCAAAGCCAGAGATGTGCACAGATGAAGCGTACGTTCTTGTTCCTAGACTAGATCGCCACCAGTGTGACTTAGAACATCTAAGATAAAATTTTCATATCATCAAACTGACCTTTTTTTCTGAACTATGCTATTGAATTGTTATTGATGTTATATGCAGCAAAAATTATTGAAAAGCAATCATGTTTATTGAAAGCTAGTAGTATTATAAATAACCTAAAAACGTAATATTCACACGTTTTATTAAAACTTTTGTTAGCTGTCAAGATTGTCAACATATGTATTCGAATGTATTTCAAGAGCAATTAAAAATAGCAAGGAAACGTAAACAAGAGAGAATCATAGTCTTAGATAAAAAATTCGTGTCTCTAAAGCTTTCGTCATGATCTGATGGCATGGATTGCCCTGGCTCGTCCACAAGACTAGTACTGAATCTGTGTGCGATCCGATGATAGTTCAACTATCTAACCTATAATCACTCGATGCGATCGTAGTACCAGGCGGTAAATTGAAAACCAGAAAGCCCTTCTCTTAAACTTGGGTAAATGAACTTGTATGATCTGTAATAAAGCGACACAGATGGTACAAAACGTCTGCTCACAGCATTAAACGAACAACCACAAATTGTCTTGATCGCGATCAGCTTCTTTGTTGTCACTGCAGAGAGTTTTAGAATGGACGCCATGGATTTTGCAGAAAACCGTCATCTATCACATCATATAAATTCGTTATGATCAGTGACATGTACTCCAATCGATGGTGTAGTAACAAAATAACAACATCAAAACGAGTAATAACAATATCAAAATGCATAGAGTGAAAATTTGTTGCAATCTGCTTATGCAATGTGATAAATGAAATAATCCGCATCAGGCTCTATAATATATACTTAGCAAAAATTCTCTTATGACCGCTGTACCTGTCACTCGATTATTTTTTCTAAATTTCTCGATAACAATATCGCTTTTGGAAATACATTACTGATCCTTTTTAATCCGATTGGCTCTTGACATTCCCCTATAACAATTGACTACCTCTACAAATAGCGTATCATGAATATATTAAATAATTCCACAACGCAACTATTGATTTTTTTTCAGATATCAAATCATGTGCAAATGCTGGGAGAGGCCATATGAAATGAGACCGTCAGCTGAGCAGTTGACAGAAGAATTAGAACTACTAATGGAAAGCCAGGTGAATGAATTAGCAATCCTTCCCAGTCTTTGCTCTCTTGTTCACATTTGTGCATTCGTATGCTTTATATTTATGATTATGAGTTATTGGGCTGGTTTACGGCTGTACGATGCTTATGCATGTTCGTATAATATGTAATTACCTCGCATACCCGCTTAGTTAGAAAAAGACAGTTCCTATATATTGCACTTCAACAACGTTTCCATCATCAAGCGCATCTCACGATCTAGTTCAATTGTGCACATCGGAGACAAATGTTAAGACCAAATGTTTACGGTGAGATATGAATGTATCTCATTTCCTTTTCATTGTCAAGCTAATTAATATTTTATAATTCATAGACTTTGCAATGATAACGATGACTCTTGTTGATGAGCAGAAACGCGCTAAAAGGTCAATATTAAGTCTGTACATTTCAGGTAGTACTCGAGAATTTTGAAGGATAGGGCAAACATGATATATATTATTCAGCATAAGCTATATATCTTTCAACATAAAAGAGTCACAATATTTATTTCAAATTTATATCTTTTCTATCAATGACAGGGTCTGTTTACAGCCACATTCAGTTACGAAAACGAGACGGAAAAATGAAGAAGAACAAGTGTGGGTGACGAGGAAACAGTACGAAGACTTGCTTTGGGCTTTGGCAAAATAGTTATGAAATGGTTTTTATTACAAGGTTGCAATTATTCCTGTTTCAGGAAAAGTTCACGATTCTTTTACGTGCAAACTATAATTCAGAATGGTTATTTTCTTCACTTTAGATGGGGTGTTCACTACTTTTAATACGTGTGAAAGGATCGCAAGTGTAAATTTAATTGGCAACAATATAAGAACGTTATGCAAATATATACGTTACCTCGATAAAGATTAATTTAAAGCAGTAGTACAATCTTGTAGAGCAGCTTTGTTATAACGGTGTAGGGGGAACAGCTTTGTTATAACAACTTGAAAACTTAAGGCATACGTTATGGAGGATTGGCTGCAATGCTTATCGCTAAACATACTGTAGGAAAACATATGGTTTCTCTCGCATAATTATGTATTATTTGAAATAGTTACTCAGTATTAGAAATAGCTTTTATAAAAAAAGGAGAAATTTTCCGACATAGTCGACAGAGAAGGTGTACCCGAATAGGGCCGTAGAAATTAATGTCTCTGTTATTTTTCTGGGGTTAAAGTATCTTTGGATAAAATATTCAAATATGCCAACTGTGCCATAATGATGAATCCCTCCCTTTATCTGCTTCGGAAATAACGTCTGATGTGTAGGTCTAATCATAATCGTCACATAAATGAATCACATTATGGTAATGCACCTCGGGGGGCAGCTATTCGAACTCTAAAACTTTTATAAGTTTTTTTTTCTGGTCCGCCACTTGTGAAGCCTCATTTTGAAGCTCATGGAGTTAATGAGGTTCACGAGCTTATGTTTGTGAACATCGCAAACTTGATTTTTCCCCGCAGAGGTAACACAGGGATGGCGGCCATTTATAGTTGTGAATGTCAGAAAATATATTTGGTAAATTGTTTCTCTACTATCAAATTTTGCACGGTTACCCGTAATTTTTAAGCTTGGTTTGGAAGGGAATTATATAAGTTTGAGCGTTCTACGGAGTAAAATTGTAAGTCGTTGTGATATTTAGTCTCCACAGTCTGTCATTTTATCCCAACACTGTTTTATCAAAGAGGTAAATTATATAGTATTGTATTTTTAACCTCACATAAATACATGTGTTTCTTCATCGTTTCGACTTTGTGATTTCCAACTCAGTCAATTGGCCGCAACTGTCACTATTACATAAACAGAATGTGACCCTTTGGAATACAAAGGTACATACAGGTGTATTTGTAATTTTTTACAATTTTTTATTTGCATAAATTATCGATTTATTTCACTCAAGATAGAGTTTTTAAAACTAGATGGATTATAGATATTTTGGACAAATTTAATAAACGATGCATTTTCAATAACAAAACGGCAGTTTATTACAAAATACGAAATGAGTGTGTTTTATATATTATAACAGATAGAGATATTCAGCCTACAACTAATTCCGAAACAATTTACAGTTGTGATATATCGGTCACACAGATAATTTCTGAAAGTACTGTAAGTTGTATATTATTTATATTTGTTCAAATGAAATCGCCGTATGTAACATTTTTACAGTATAGCTGAAAATGCACGTGATGTAGCGAGTGTCGGTTTGTCAGTTCTCGTAGAATTTGCCCATTGCATTAATATATTAAATAAGTCGACATTGCTGGCACAAGATCACTAATTTACTTCGATAGTTCGGAAGAAAAATAGTGCAGACCTTGAAGTTTTGACACCTGCAAGGATGCTTGTTTAGTTTGAACTTTAATATCAAGAATATTTGTAAAGATATTTTTCTGCCTGAATCAAAATGCAGACTGTTGTGAATAATGGCTGAAGCATTCAGTGGTAATATTAGGAGTTCTAGGGGCCATAGAAATCATAAAAACACCACTGAGGGCACTATTTTCATCGCTATCTCAAAATTTCCGTGGACTTGCCCACACGAAAAATTCATCAGTAGTCAAGCTGACATTGACCTAACACCTGTTAAGAGGATTCGTGCCGCTGAATGTTTTAAAATTGGAAAATCGAGCTCAACGCTACTGTGGTGGCCTATGGGAAATTAATTAGTGGTCTTGTTCCTGCTAATGCATTATGTTTTCATCAACCGTGACAGTGAAACATTCGATACATATAGGTCCGCTTTACACTGGCATATCCTTCCATGGCAAGCGATCAAGGCGCCATACTTGGCTTTCTTTTGACAATACATCAAAGAAACTAAATGTACAAATTTTACAGAATGCTTTATTCAATATAAACGAACACTTCTATAACACATTAAGCTTTCAATTGTAGTGTTAATTTTGCTTTGCTACACTTTAAAACACGTGTTCTCATTTGCATACAACTTCCACCCCGGGTCTTGAATTAGATGCATAGAACTAACTGCATGTGTTGTCAGGGCGGAATGAAGGCCACGACAGTTCTTTGGCTTTAATAACCAGCAAGAATGCTACAAGGGTCTACCTTCTAGCAGGTGCAAATGTCCTATGGACTGCCTGGGGCATTAGGTATAATACGGCTTTTCTGATTAACTGCCGTTGAAATGTGAAGAGGATTAATGTCTGTCCGCCACAGAAGATCGAATCTATTGTTTGCACAACATCCCCCACACACAAACCCAAAAACGTTCTGCAGCTTTCCTGTAGTTCTTCAGCCACATACAACTCGCAATAGAGCTGCGCAAATGGTAAGGGCAGATCTACCACCTCCCTACCTACCTACATACCTACCCACATACACACAGATACACACACACACATATACATACATACATACATACATACATACATACATACATACATACATACATACTATAAAACTCACATATATGGATCTATGTTTTTCCCCTTCTTCATAAACAATAACTATAAAACAAAAGCAATGCAAAAGCAAGACACCACATGAACAAAACAATAAAAAAGCGCTC
>LD351122.1:0-41038 GCA_001465055.1 Ptychodera flava
CTTTTTGCTGGTGTTAAGGGGGGGCCTGTAAAAAATATACGCACCACATATTTTCTCTTCCGCCCCCCCTGCCGTTAATTGTGCTCGTTCCCTAAACTCGAAACGCGGAAGTAAAATCGTTTAAAGTCGCGCTGAGATCGCACATTTTGCCCTGGGTTATCATTGCCAAAAGTAATACCAATCGAAATGACTGACACTAAACCAGCTAAAGATGCGCAAAACATGAAATTTCACTGCGACAGCAATCCGAGACACTGCGCAACTAGCGCGCAAATAAGCCTTAACGGGAACACTGACAGGTGCCAAACCCGCCTTGGCCTTCATCATTCGCTGATCACTGCGTCTCACGTGACTAGACGCAGCACGTAGTTCGTGCTTGTCACTGAGGCGGGGACCAGCCAACCTTCATCAGAAACAATAATGAGCATTATCATGTATACGTCCGCGCTGTCGATCGCGGCTAGACAGGCTTTTCGCTCTTTTCTGACAACCTCACAACCAATATTACATTTGAAGAAAAATAACAAGAACAGTATGATTTGGTAGATTGTTTACGAAGCAGGATCTTTTGAGTCCAAGTGATGGAGACAGAGGCGTCGACTGTATTTCTTCAAACTTTATTACTACAGCTACGATGAACTACTGCTACAATAATATAATGCATCAGTGGGTGGATAAGTGACGACCAGATCCAGTGGTGAGCGATGCGCTCTGAGTATACGCATACACATACACTATACTGTGCATGAACATATACTGAAGTAAAGTGGCAAATTCAGGCTGTGATATAGCCGGTTTTGGCGGGAAAGTAAGAAGCGTCTTTGACTTTGATTGGTTAGAGATGAGTCACACCTTAGAAAGAATTAAAACTATGTGTAAACACAGGATATTGGAAGGAACTGAAGAGATTACAATTTGTCTTCATTGTCAAGGAATTAAGAAGTAGCTATCTTTGTATAACGTTTCTCGACATTCTCCCGCCCGACAGAAAAGGTATCAAGTCTAAAATTCGAAAAATCATCGTAAACTAAAACTCGAGAAAAATACAAAAATTGAAAGTAATCGAAATACTGAGTAAAATGCCTAGATATCATATGGTGAGTATATATGAGTATATAGGGTCCATTAAATAGTGTCCAAAATATATATTGTCCGATATATAGAGTTCACATAGTGTTCAGGTCTTGTATCCTACAACATGCAATGGTTGCTGCTGTACGTGTAGAACGTCGTTGACCTTTACTAGGGTCAGGCAGAATTGTGTCCATGTCATTGTTGCTACTTGGTAACAATGTAGAAGTGTCTGCCTTCACTTCGAGGGGATAAAGTTTCACAATAGGACGATTAGTGAGTCCGGTCGTAGTCTTGATTTCCGCAGATCGTATCATTCCATCTTTTCCGTAGTTTAATTTCTCCACGATGGCTAATGGCCAATGCATTCTGGAATCCATCGACGCCAGAATTGTTCTTGTAATTGAGAAATGCGTATGTACCGTTTGTTCAAGCTGCTGCTATTTCCATAGGTTGGGTCCGAAAGTTCGTCGTCGTCGTATAGTGAGTGTGGCACTCCTGTAAGTGGCTGTCCCTCAGCGTCGTGTCTTCAGAATCCATGTACAAGTAGGTGAGAGGTCAGTCGTTCAACATGGTTTCAATCTCTGTGACAATAGTGTTAAATTCGTCGAATGTAACGAAGGCGCGACCGAGTACTTTCTTTATCGCGTTTTTAGTCAGTCCGATCATGCGCTCCCAGAAACCTCCGAACCAAGAAGGGGCGCGTTTAGGTATGAAGGACCATTGTACGCGTCGATTAGCTAAATAGCGTTTCACATCTGGCGCGTAGAATAATTTCCGTACTTCATCCGCGGCGGATAAATAAGTAGAGGCGTTGTCCGAAATCATCTTCGAGGGTAGCGAGCGTCTTGCTGCGAATCGTCGGAAGGCGAGTAGAAATGATCCCGTAGATAGATCAGGTACCAGTTCGATGTGAACGGCGCGAGTCACGGCACAGGTGAACAAACATATGTAGGCTTTTGTTTCCTTACCGTTAGGCGATTTAACGAATAGCGCTCTGGTGAAATCCACTCCAGTAATTGCGAAGGGAGGGGCGTCGTTTACGCGATACGATTGCAGCGGAGCTTGTATCGGTATTTGATAAGGTTTGCCGTTCGTTTTCCGACAGGTGACGCATTTTCTTAGCAATTTTTTCACGGTCTGGCGAATCTTGGCTATCCAGACGCGTCGTCGAATGTAGGTTACCGTTGTCTGTAATCCAGAGTGAAGCGCGCGTGCGTGTGCGTTCAGAATCACGAGATCGGTGAACCGATGAGCTGGGGGTAGTAGAATTGGGAACTTTGTCACAAAGTCAAGGGACGCATTGTGTAGCCTCCCCCACAACATAGAATGCCGTCTTTATCGGTAAACAGTCCGAGTTGTCTGCTTAGCAACGTCTTCTTCTTGTTATCGCGTATTTTCTTTGCGATGTCGGCGAATTCTTGTCTTTGTACATCTTTAATCCACTCTATCTCAGCGCGATTGAGTTCGTCAGCGGTTATCAGTCCGGTTTTGCGAGTTGCCCTTTGTTTTAGGTTTGAGATAAAACGCAGGACTAATGCGGTTACGCGAAGTAACTTAGTGAGACCGCTATATCTGTTGACGTCTATGATTAATTGAATTCCGTTCACAGAAGGTTTGCTTCTGTCATCACTAGGCTTATTGTAATCCTCACTGAGGGTACCGACATCCTCCTCAGTAGATACATGATATGTTGAGCTGTCAAACACGGGACAGATAGGCCAATCACCTTGTTTTAGCCAGGGTGGGCCTTGCCACCAGAGATTGGATTTCTCTAACTCACGGGTTGAGAATCCACGTGTCAATAAATCGGCTGGATTGTCCTTGGTTGGACAATATTTGATCGTGCATGGCACATTTCTAATTTCTTTGACTCGATTTGCAACGAAAACCGGAAGTTTCTTGTCTCTTCGTGTAATCCAATGTATAACGCATTGATTGGCCGACCACAGCGTACGATCTGTGATATTGACTTTGTCTTTCAAGGCGTCCTGAACGAAGCGTAGTAGTCTAGAACCGACTAAAGCTGCCATAAGTTCGAGGCAGGGCAGTGATAATTCCTTGATTGGAACGACGCGTATTTTTGCCATGACCAAAGACGTTTTGTCACCGCGGCGAAGGTATGCGGCTGCACCGTAAGCTTTACAGCTTGCATCTGCGAATACGTATTCTCGGCGAAATAACGACGGTCGATCTTGATTTCAGTGCTCGCGTTGATATGTGTTTCCACCGATTTGCGAGGTCGGTTTCTACTGGTTCGTCTCAATCTAAATTTCTCTTCCATATATCTTGAATAAATGTCTTTGCTTTCACTTGAACGGGTGAAAGATATCCGAGGGGGTCAAATAAACTTGCGGTTACTTGTGTGACTTCGCGCTGTGTCGCGAGATAGTCAGATTTCTTCAGATCCTTTTTCTTAGCGTAAGCGAGTTGATCAGAGTCCGTTAACCAGCGCATTCCGAGAACACCCACTTGGTGTTCGTTTCCAGCGTTTTGTCCTTAGCGGCTAATTTGCGTATTTCATCATTGTTCGATGACCGAGAGCGAAGGTTAAATCCAGCGGATTTCATGAGAGAGTTTGCGTCAGTGTAGTATTTCGTAGCTTCCGTAGTATTGTTGACAACCGAGATGACATTATCAACGTAGATATTATCTTTAAGATCAGCAGTAGTCCGGCAGCCAGTGGGTAAACCTTGCTTTGTGGTCTTAAGTTTTTTTCTTGGTGGATTTTGTTTGTCAAGACCACCACAAAAAGAAAGATAATTACTGGCCGTCTGTCAGCATTGAGCAATTTGAGAAAATTAGCATAATCAAAATGGCCGCCAGCTTATTGCACTTTGTATGAGAAAGAAGACTCAAATGGCTTTATACATACTGTAACTTTGTTTTTCTCGTTTAATCACCGAGCAGTTGCTAACGGCAAACTGGAACATAAATGTTGGCATATATTATTTGAATGACATGCTAATTTGCATAATTTCAAGATGGCGGCCAGCTGGAAACAATTCTTTGTTAAGCGTAACTCTACATTATTATCATTTACTGTACTTTGTGCAGTTATTTTAACACAGTAACTTTTATATCACTGTTTTAATAGTTGCACGTACATAAATTTCTGTTTCTGTTGCAAATTTAATGTTGATAATCAGACATGTAAGCAGCCGACTAGTTTAGCCTTTAGCATTTGTCTGTTTACCTGTAAAAAGATATAAACTGATGCCGACAGTGTTCTGGTAATTCTGTTTCACTCTGCCAAGAGCCTCTGTTATGTTTCTAAGTAAGTTAGTGATCTTTATGCCTTGGCTAAAACTAACCTGAGTTGTGATTTTCTAACCGAAACAATGATTAAGTAAGGTGGGAACTTTTTCCTAGCTCGACTATCAATGCATTTTATGTACATTTAAGAAAAAATCGTTGTGATTTACACTACTTTCGAGGTTGATATGGAATCTGCTGACGTCACATTGAATCCATGATTAGTCACACTTTGTGTATCAGAAAAAGACTATGGATTTGGAGTACAATGACTTATAGAAAATATTTCCAAAGTTACTCGGGTTTTCTAAAGGTAAAAAGGGGAAGGCGGCTCAACACACCATACTATTTTTTAGGATGTTCAGTTTTTTCGTATGTTACTCTTAATATGTGTATATTTTGGGTTTAATTTATTTTTGGATGTACTATGACGATTCGTCGTTCGGTCTGTAGTGTCAAAAATCATTTGTGATCCATTTTAACATGCATTTCGAAACTCTTAAATGTGAGTTCTTCTTCAGTCTCTTAATATTGTAATCCTTATTTTGTTCATGTATGACCTCTAGAAATATATTTGTTCATTTAGTAACGAAACTATTATTGATATATTTGGATCTGAATCCAATCCAGTGTGAGATTGTATATTTGTATTGTCTGTGTATGGCCTGTTTTCCTTTGGATGTTGTCGAACTCTCTTGTTCTTTACTTATGTGTTCATTTGTTTGTTTGTTTTTTCTCTTTTTCGGTGATCCTTTGCGTTGATTTTGGCTCTTACTAAAAGTAATTCATCTTTTAAATTTTGTTTCTCTTGTATGCTATTATTGGTTTTTCAGGGAACAAAAACTGAAGACGTTCATCGCTTTCAATTATTTTCCATTTCATTGTTAGTGCTTTTATATCGTTTGTTCTAATTTGTGGACTGTATTTGGTTGCGTATGTATATTAGTTATGTTATTATTGATTTTCCCTAGTTTGATATACGATTCGCACTTTGTGTGTCCAACTTCCTTTTTCTGATTGTGCGATTTCTGTGGTCTTATAACCTTGTTTTTGTTTAGTTTTTGTTTTTTGTTGAAAATTCAACTTTCTTGTCAAAGTCTTGGTTATTATTATTTGCTCTTACACGGGCATATCTCAGCAATTTACCTTAATTAAGCCAGTAAAAATACCTTTTTGGTCGCACGAGTTTCTGGCTAGATATTGAAATGGTCCGTTATTTTGGTGTGAGTTTTTGTGTCGAGAATTCTCCCTTTATTGTATCGTTGACTTTGTAAATCATTAATGACACTTTGAGGAGAATACTCTATTGTAAATTTGAAAGTTCAGTGTAACTTATTGATGTAAGCCATAACTTAACATTCAGCTCAGTTTCTGTTCCCGTATAGATCATGAAAACATCATCTCTGAATCGTATACAAAAGGAAAGTCTGCTTCTGTGTACCGAAAACATCATCTCTGAATCGTTTTCAAAAGGAAAGTCTGCTTCTGTGTACCGGGGTAGTTTAATGACCTCAGTATCAAGGTTGTAGAATGTTGTATCAGCGATTTCCGGCGAAACTGGTGAACCCAGGCTACAGCCACAAATCTGTTGGTAGACGTTTCTGTTAAATTCAACCGTGTTATGTTGCAGAATTATTGTTAGTAATTCTTTAGTGGAACGCTTCGATCTTTTCTTTATATGTTACAGCTGTAATTGATAGTTGATACTGAATCAAGTGCGTTTGTGACAGCTTGCTTCAGTTTGTGGAGTATTTGTGTACATCGAGATTACATCCAGAGTGACTAGTAATGCATTATGTTGTATTGTTATCTTGCTTAGTTTGTTGGTAAAGTCCGTTGTGTCTTTAATGTACATTGGCTGGTTTTGTACAATCAGTTTTAAGAAATAGTCTATCTTATGTATTCCGATATTTTGTGTGTTTGGCTAGAGCAGCCATAAATAATTTGGACCGTGACGACAAATGAATTTTGCTGATGCTGGTGACTTTTTTGAATTTTTGGAGTGGATACTGCGTTGGTGTGCATATTATGTGTATTCAAGGGATCGTGATATTTGAACGTATCATTTGTCTATTTGTTTATTTTAGTACATGTCCGTGTAGTTTTCTGGTTGTGTTGTCGCTGTCATTTACATGCACTTTTGTATCGTAATCTCCTTTGGCTTAAAAGTCTGTGACTTTCTTCAATGCAATCTGTTTGATATTGCTATTTCATTTCCCCTGTCTTTATCTAATGGTTTTATGGTAATGTTATGGTTCAATTTGATAGCGTTTTAATGGCATTTTTTCTGCCTATGTTATGTTAGATTTGGTTGTATAGAAATGAATTTCGGAATTTTCCAGGGATTAATTTTAAGCCTCTATTCAATGTTATTTCAGGAGTTAATAGTTTAACACAATTTGGATAATTGGATGGTGACGTAATGCCGATTTAATCTTCAAATGTAATCTAATCTGCTTTTCTTTTATATTACACACTTGTTTTTATGAGTAATTTGCGATACTGCAACATTCAGCTATATGATGGCATCGAACACTTTTCAGAAATTCGCAAAATATGAAAATCCAATTATCCCAAATTAGTTTCAATCGTGCTGTTCATATTCCGAGAGATATTTTAATACATTTAGAGTTCTTAGGGATTTGTATTTGGTACGCCTGTTTGCGTCTTATTTTTTGTTTGTTTCTTTGATTATTTCTTTTCTTTTGCTTCCATTATCAGAGAAGATTTCCTCAATCTGTTACATTTTCTCTGTGTGTATTTTGAATATGATGGCCTGGCCATCGTATTTCATGGTAGTTCTTTGGCTGAAAAATTTGGTGGCCCTGAAAAAGAGCCCTTTGGTTTGGTTCGGGGAAGTAGTTTTTTGTACGTAACAACTTATATTTTGAGTTTATGTGTAAGTTGTTATTTGACTTCTTCTTCGAAACGTCCGAGGAGCTTCTTTGCTTGTTGTATTTGGTCTCTTTCTGTTAGAGATTGTATTCCTTGTAAGATTGTTGTGGTATTTTCGTTTGCCAGTTATTGGACCGGTTATATTTGTGTTCGGGAACATGTATAGTGTATAGTGAGAGAGCTGTATGAAACACTGAGCCTACTTTTACCTCGTTGTAGACTTTTTTTTCGCCATAGTGTCCCAACTCTGTGTCCAAAATTATAGAAGACAAAAATATTAAACATATTACGAGTAACATAGCAAAACACTGAATATCCGCAAAAATAGTATGGTGTGTGGAGCTGCCTTCCCCTTTGCCGCACCAATTCATTTAGCATTCATTGTAGCATTGTTTATAATCTACTTTGGTACAGTTCAAGCTTTCCTATAAAATATTTTTATGTGTTAATTTATGCAAATTAGTATTAAAATTTATTCATCTATGATTACTAACCTTTTTTCAGTTGAAGCACTAATAGAAATGTGCTTTTACTAGCAGACTTTAACAATATAAAGCCTACTTCTACTGCTTCCGATGGTAATTTGTAATAATTTTGTGTTAATTTATGCAAATTAGTATTTATATTTATTCATCTATGATTACTTACCCTTTTTTTAGTTGAAGCACTAATAGAAATGTGCTTTTACTAGCAGACTTTAACAATATAAAGCCTACTTCTACTGCTTCCGATGGTAATTTGTAATAATTTTGTGTTAATTTATGCAAATTAGTATTTATATTTATTCATCTATGATTACCAACCCTTTTTTTAGTTGAAGCACTAATAGAAATGTGCTTTTACTAGCAGACTTTAACAATATAAAGCCTACTTCTACTGCTTCCAATGGTAATTTGTGATAATTTGGCGGCCATTTTGTTTATGCTAATTATCTAAAATTGCTCAACACTGACAGAGATCCAGTAACTATTTTTTTCACTTTGGTTATCTTGACTAGCAAAATCCGGTTTAAAAAAACTTAAGACCCTAACACAAGGTTCAGGACAATAAGTGGATTTGGCTGCCGGACTACGGCGATTGGAGTGTTATTGTTTGACTCCAAGTGTGTTTTGACGACTGCGTTCAATATGATGGGTGAACAGACCGCGCCAAAGAGGGCTAGAAGGGTTTTAAAACGATAAACTTTGAACGGGCTCTCAGGGTCGCTTGGGTCAGATAACCAGAGGAATTTTGTGAATTTCCGGTCATTTTCGTCAAGACATACATTGAGAAATGCTTTCTCGATGTCACTGCTGAGCGCGATGTCATGCACTCGAAATCTGAGTAAAAGTGATGAGAGATCGTTAAGAAGTGGCGGTCCAGTCTGTAAACAGTCATTTAGACTAGATGAATCTGATTGTCTGCAGCTGCAATCATATACAACACGAATGGGTGTAGTCGTCGAGTCTTTCTTTACTGAGCGATGGGGAAGATAATGTCCGTTTGTTTTATCATCGTCGTCGACTTCCTCGATAAAGTCGCGAGACTGTTGGTCAATTAAGATGTTGTTGTATGCTTACAATAAATCGGGCGTTAACCGCCGCACCATAGCGTGTGCGTTTCTAAGTAATATGATAATTGGTCGGCAATGGCGGGTGGTCGACCTTCCATGGTAACTTAGCAACGTATTTTTCGTCTTCAACTCGTAAATGCTTATCACGATATAATTCGAATTCGCTTACCTCAGTGTCCTTGGCGTTTACTTGGTCTCTTATTCCGATTGTTTCCAAGTCCCAGTAGTTGTGAAGTTTCATTTCCTCTTCAACTGAAGTCGTAGCGATGTGTAGGGTGGTCACGTCGGTGTTAGCCACGCTTCGTATACCAGTGGGTCCCGACAACAAGTATCCACCGAATTTAGAAAGTACGGCGGTCGGGTCTGGTCCCCTTACAATGTCATCTTCGATAAAGTCCCAGTAATAATCAGTTCCGATTAATAGCGATATCTCGAATGATTCGGCGTCAGAGGGTGGGTGCGCTAATTTTAAACCCTTTATGTGAGGTAAATTCAATACAGAACATGAAACTTTGTTTCTCACGTTGATTGATTTCTCCGGAATGATTAGCGCCCTCATTGACTTCGGACTGTCGCGTGTCTGAAGTGCGAATATTACCATTTTAAACGATCTGGCGTTAGCAGTTTTGTCACCGAATCTCTTTAATCCGTATACGTCCGAGGTTTGTGGCTTCATATCTAGCTTCGTTACTAGATCCCGTGTAATGAAGGAAATGTCTGAGCCTTCATCGAACAATACCATAGCGTTGATTGTATTTGGACCATAAGTGATTGGAACTTCGGCAGTTTTGTGTATGCCTGGCTCCATTTTCCGTTTACCCGAGTTACTCTCCATTCTCGCGAAATTTACTCCAATCTGCGTGGCAGGTTGAGTAGATGAGGTAGGCTTGTCGTCGCCTCTATTTCCCGTAGCGTGCGTTTGAGTGTCCGTAACCTGATTGTTGGGACTTGGTCCCGTCGTAGCGTGACTCGATTCCGTGGTACACAGCGAGGTGTGATGCTTTCTTCCGCAGCGAAAGCATTTCCCTTTCGATTTACAATCTCCGACTTTGTGTTTCCCGAGGCAGTTGAAACACAATTTATCCCGTTTAACGATTTCGTGGCGTTTGCTTCGATCGGTTACTACCGTACAGTCATTGTGGAAGTGTGGTCCCTTGCAGTACGCGCAAGTTTTCGGCCTTTTCGGCTTCGAGGCGTGGCGGCCTTTTGCGTTCGTCTCGGCGTTCGCGAAGAAGGGCGCGGTAGCTATTGGCGTTTTCGTAGATTCGGTTTCTTCGTCCACGTAAAGTATGTGTCTCCATAGTGCGTCGCGAAGTTCGTCGATTTCCCAGCTTTTGTCACCGTAATGTTTGTTGAATACAGCGATTATCTTTTTCGGTAGTTTTATCCAGATTGCCCTTTCTAACATAACAGCGTATTTATCAACAGTAATGTTGAGGTTTTCTAGCTCGCGAATGTGGTTCTCTATATTATCGTAGAATTTTCTCAGACTTGGGCGATCGTAATTTGGCTTCAGCATAGTTAATAGCGAATCTATGTGCGCGTGGATTATTTTGTGTCTTTTTCCGTAACGCTTTTTAAGCGAATTAATGGCGCGTTGGTAATTAGAGTCCGAAATACTCAAACCAGTGACTACGTTCGCGGCTTCGCCCGTTAATTGACTGCGCAGATAATGAAATTTCTGAACGGGTTCTAGCGTAGTATCATTATCGACCATGGACTTGAAGCTATCGTAGAAAGTCATCCATTGATGAACGTCGCCACTGAACGTAGGTAGTTGAAGTTTTGGTAGACTTACCGTCTTGTGAGGTGCTGAGACGGGCGGTGTGCCAGCTTGCCTGAAGGTTGAACTTGGGATTGCTTCGATGGGTTCATTCTCCTTCTCTCCGATGAAACGCTTGATTCTGAATATCTTCTCGTGTGTCTCTTCGTTGAATTGCTGGAGGTCGGCAGATATGTCGTCGATGTCTCGTTAGTGATGATCGAACTGTCGAGTTTTTGTATCTCTTCGTACGTTTCCTCTACTCTTGCCAGTATCATCTCCAGTACCAACAGTTGTTCGGGGTCGCCCTGAAACGCAGACATTGTGGTTTCGGCTTTCTTGAGTTGGTTCGTCACTATTCCGCGGTAGACTCCTCGTGTCCTCTTCAGGTTGGTCGTAGATGGAGTAGCCATTTCCTCTGCTTGTGCTGACTTCGACTTTGCTTTCTTCTTTGAACTCATCCTGGTCTCGGCACCAAAAACAATGTGTGGGATTGTTTACGAAGCAGGATCTTTTGAGTTCAAGTGGTGGAGACAAAGGCGTCGACTGTATTTCTTCAAACTTTATTACTACAGCCACGATGAACTACTGCTACAATAATATAATGCATCAGTGGGTGGATAAGTGACGACCAGATCCAGTGGTGAGCGATGCGCTCTGAGTATACGCATACACATACACTATACTGTGCATAAACATATACTAAAGTAAAGTGGCTAATTCAGGCTGTGATATAGGCTGTTTTTGCGGGAAAGTAAGAAGCGTCTTTGACTTTGATTGGTTAGAGATGAGTCACACGTCAGAAAGAATTAAAACTATGTGTAAACACAGGAGGATATTGGAAGGAACTGAAGAGATTACAATCTGTCTTCATTGTCAAGGAATTAAGAAGTAGCTATCTTTGTATATCGTTTCTCGACACAAATCCCCATCTTCGTGTCACAAGTTAGACCGTCACAAACTTTCGATGCCAAATGTTCAGCGGTTTGTCAGTTTAAACGGTTTACGGACACCAAATGTCTACATCCATCCATCCACACAGACCACAGGCTACCCAGACAGTATTTATAAGCTTATTATTGAGTTTTTCTCACTGTTTTCTCTATCAGTTCCTTTTCTTTTCTTCATCATAGTCCTTCTATGGATATAGAGACTATGTCTTCATGCTCTGACTGATCGGAGTAAATATAATAAAAGATTATATAATCTAACCTAGCCTCTTAACCCTTTATTCATTTTACACCCATTACCAGACGTTTATCTCTTATATACACATCTTGTAATTAATTAGTCAACACAACTAATTATGCTAATCCGTGGACTTATCAAGAGTTGGTCAACATTGCAAAGATAGAGATGTAAATGAAAAAGGAGAAGGTATGAAGATCTTGGGAAACGTGTCCCGAGGACGTCCGTAAACCTAGTGGACGCTTATATATTCATGATATGCGCAAACAAACACTGCTCATTATTCAAAAATAAACGGCAAGTTGGATCGAAAGAAACGCTGAAAACGCGCATGCTTTTCGTTGCCAAGCGCCATGGCCCTGCTCCATGTAACAAATGCCACCCAGAAAGTATCGACCGACCAAGCAGAAAAAGATAGCCGGAGTGGCCATTTTATGAGCTTTTTAACAACATTATATAGATGTATGTTTCACGTCGTCAACGTCGTTTTCTTGGAGTCTATATACCAAGTATAATTTACAAACCGTGTCGTGATTCAAGGCACTGTGGTGACACATTAGCAGCAGCATGCACTGGAGAATTTTTGTCAGCACTGTGAATTTTAAACTAGTCACCTTAAAGCTTCATTTCTCTGCACTAACTATTAACTCCATGTCTGCCGGTAACATATCGTTATTTTCTGTCTCAAACTACGTACCAGCAACAGGCCTTTGACGTCAAAGTCGGTTGTTTTCTGATATACGGTAGCAACCAAGCTCATGACTAGAATTACTCTACGGCGTCAAAGAGTTAATCTCGCCGGTTACTTTTTTCGCCTAATAAAAGAGAGTTGGTCTCTACATGGAGCTAGTTCCCAGCTCTATGGTAGCTACTAGTCATTCATCGATTTTCAATGGGGCCTTACGCTGTTCGTGTACACTTCCTAAAAGAAGCGGCGGACGGGCTATAAAACTTCTTTTGTACTGTTACGCTAGCTGTCGATTTTCGTACGGGATTTCTGCCTTTTACGGCTTGTTTAGCCTTTCATGTTTTTGCACCACAGCCATGGGAACGTCCATGGTCTGCCCGACAGCACGCTTGTCGCAACTTTGTTCGTCGATATTTCGAAACGTTTCCACCAAAATTGCAATTGCCAACTGTCATCAACAGCTTAATTATTAGGGGCCTACCACGAACAGAAATCCGCCCAAAAATAACCAAACTATCGCCATTTTTTCCAGCTTTTTTCCGACATTTTTCTGGCGTACAAGTGATGGGCAAGGCTCAGGGCAGCCCGTCACTAAAGTCACATCAGCGGTGACCTCGCAACTTCTGAACACAAACTGACATCACCGATGATGTCGGCCACTACGTCAAGAAGCAAGTGAGAATTTTTACCAGCACTTTGAATTTTTTAAACCAGTCACCGTCATTTCTATTCACTCGCTATTACCTCCATGTTTGCCGGTAACATATCGTTATAGAGAAATTTAGTTGCACGTAATTACATTCCATCATCAGTACGGGTAGCGTCTTTGTCACGTGATAACCAGACGCCGCGTATACAAAATGTAGTCATAATTACGTGTAGTATTTTTAGATATTCTTGATGATTTCCGTAAATTTAGACAGGAAACGTTGTAAACTATCATTGCTAACATCTTTCTTATCATAATATTTCGTAGAGTTTGCACCAGCGCAAGAAGTACTTGCTATATGATTTCCTTCCATGAACGAAATGTTGTCTCATTCCACTTGTTATCTGACGCCGCCCTAAAGATTTCTCCAAACCACATAAATAACTGTATCAAAGAAAATCGGCCGATTTAATTCGAGGATACAACAAGCTAGAACATTCCTGTCATAGAGAAATTAATGTTTCTTAAAACTTAAACGAATTTCCCATGTTTCGAGAAAAAATACAGCAAAATTATCGTGAACGCACAGCTAAACTAAATGACTGACAAAACCTTAGCAACACCACAAGATTGAGAGAACCACTCTTAGCCACACGAACTTTGACCCCAGTCGAAATCAGACTTGTCCCTGGGAAATATGTTTACAAGTTTGCCAACATATAAACAACGTAAAGGTCAAAGGTTTTAACTTCCGACTTCCTGCTTTACGGACGTCCATGGACTGCACGCAAGGCACTGGTAGGATTTGCACTGTTCGCGACCATATACACGTTTGAAATTAGAGTAGCTGGCTCTCCTCGGCCATCGAAATACACTGGCTGCAGTAAATTTTGGATTAATGGTCATGAATGGCAGCAATTTAGTAATTTCTGAAAACATTTCAGGAGAGCTTCTTACCTTCCCGTTTTAGTAACCTTTCCTATCTTTCGCGATGTTGACCAACCCGTAAAATCCCTGATAAGTCCACGGATTAGCATAATTAGTTGTGTTGACTAATTAATTACAAGATGTGTATATGAGAGATAAACGTCCTTGTAATGGGTGTAAAATGAATAAAGGGTTAAAAGGCTAGGTTAGATTGTATAACTGTTTATTTTATTTACTCCGATCAGTCAGAGCATGAAGATACAGTCCCTATATCCATAGAGGGACTATGATGTAGAAAAGGAGAGGAACTGATAGAGAAAACTGTGAGAAAACTCAATACTAAGCTTATTAATACTGTCTGGGTAGCCTGTGCACAGACAGACAGCCTACTCTACGGAATTCGACACCACAACTATAGCCCTGCTGAGTACGTCACCCGTGCTAAAAACTGGGCTTGGACAACGCTTAAGCTTAGTTTGGGCTCCGTCTCGAACTGACAGTGTCACTCATGGACCGAAAAAATAGTTACGTCCATGGTCAAAGTATAGGGCTCAGTCAGTGCAAAAACACTGCCATTAACGTTCTCTTAATTCATAGCTGCCGATTCGTATATTTTTCCCTTGTCTAACATTTATCATCGAAACGTCAGTTCAAAAACTTTGAAAATGACCATAAACCCCTTAAATTTTGTAATGATACCATAAAAAATACTCTTATAAAGCACATGAGGTAGAAATTTTGATTCCGATTACCTTTACTGCAAGAAAAGATCAACACGTAGAGCACGTATCGAATACATTTCTTTATATGTGTGACTTCAGACTATGGAAAAATGGTGGTGCATTGACTTAAGTGTGCACTGCTGCCGATCGTGCAGATGTGAGCCTAACTCGTACTCGAACTCAATCAGATAATGAGTTGTGCCTGTCTTTAAAATTGGCTCAACAAGCATTTTCGGATGTGCCTGTCTTTAAAATTGGCTCAACAAGCATGTTCGGATGAATTTGTCTCTCGCTCTCAATTTCAAAAATGAAAATATTAAAATAAAACAAAATTAGATCGTAGGATGAACATGGCTATGTAAACTTATGATTGTTTTTACCACCTGGTCTTACTTGCATTTTCTACTTCTTTCGAACATGGTTACTTTTAAAATTCATTTTAATATGATACTGCCAGGTAAGAAGCCTTTTGTTGAAAGACAGGAAAAATATCCTGAAATGTGATACGTCTTAATTTTCAAGGAACAGCAGTTGTAATTTTTAATGAGTTCGATAACTTGTTTTCTACGTGTATTAACATACTTTTTTGTATTGATTCAAATTATGAATTGTGAGGCCCTCACCTTGTAATGATGTGACGAATCTGTAATGAGTACACAAATTAATTTGACCAGTAGCTGTGGCAACTACTCAAGTAAATACAACGCACACAATATATATATATATATATATATATATATATATATATATATATATATATATATATATATACTCAAGTAAATACAACGCACACAATATATATATATATATATATATATATATATATATATATATATATATATATATATATATATATATATATATATATCATATCAGTTTCTTGACCAAAAATATGAACGGACTCCTTTGAAATGTACAATGATCATCAAACCTTTTTAAAAAGTCTATTGTGCCCAACTTTTGGGCAATAAATTCTCGTAAGATTTCGTCACATTATCTTGTCAGGGGTCACTTTAATATTCACGCAAGGAGGAGGACAGAAACGTCTTCTCTCGTATCCAAATACGCAGCAAGGAAGGTATTTTTTCATATTGAAATGATTTCAAACCTACAGCGTTTTTGCTGGGGAATGTTGGAATTGTGATCATTGGGTGTGCGTAGTAACCAGGCATAGAAAGGTTGATTGTAGCAGTTTTCTCAAAGAAGTGGTAGTTCCCAAAAGATGGCAACATTTAAGTTTTAGCGGCACACAGACGATCCAATTCCAGGTTGATAAGGAACATAAAAAACAGCAGATACCGTGTGTTACAATCTATAGCATGAGTAATGGCAGGACCTACAGTTCCATAATAATTAAATAGAAATGATAAAAAAGGCCATTGTCAAGTTCGATAGTCAGAGATCCCCATGAGTTTATTTATTTGAATAATCCTTTGACAGACAGTTGTTTTAATCAGAATCCATAGGCTACATTTGTCAGCATAATTCAAGTAAGACAAGTTTTGTCAGCAAGTCGTGTATTTTTGTTGCTTTTGACACATACCGAATATTTTATTTGAGATATTTTTGCACATTTGAGAAATACCCACATGATAGGATACGTTTCCTAATTCTTAACGCCTTTTGGAGATACTTTTTGTGTACATAAATGGTACTGTAAGTGTAAATAGGATTTACACCTCATGAACCCTGTAGGAACAGCTGATCTCCGGACAACCCTCAAGGCTTACAGAATGATACTGTACCCTGAACCGATGACAGGTGTTTCATTGGCCGTAGGCTATTGTATATTGTAGTCCTTTAGTGTTACTTTAAGTAACCTTTGGACGTCCGCAGCTTAGTCAGTACTCTGCCAAGGCACAGCTGTACTTTCCACTGGAGACTTCTGTGACAGCGAATACCTGAATACCATGACACATCCGCACATGTTCAGCATTCAAGGCAGAGGGGGAAACAACATTAGATCAAAGGATCGTACTACAACCAAACTTAAACGCCGATGCTCATTGATTTGAGCAATTGTTACGATACCAATGAGAGACAATGTTTGGACATACCCTCAATGACAACAGCCGTCTAATGATTGATGTTTTTTCCTTTATGTTCGAATTTTCTCAAATTCTCATCTTGTACATTGTTGCCACTCACTTGTGATCGGTTCAAGCCAAAATAAATCCAGAAACAGTCTTCTTCTCCTTTGAAAAATTGCAAACAGCAGAGGCGAACTATTTCTCTGCAACGGTAATAGTTGAGTGGTGTTATAGTGAATTTCAAAAAAAAGCTTGGAATTAAAACATACTTTGGTGATTTCCTATTGTGTCAAAGAACATTTCCACTTGATTTAAATGTCAGCAGAAATGTGCTGAAATATTAAAGTTATATCCGGATGAATTAAGAGAACTTCAATTAGCCTATCCTACTCTTGCAAATGTGCCAGAGTATGCAGACACGAGTAAGTCTTTGGAAAATCAAACAAGAATTTTCTTGCATGAAAAATGGTTGTATCATAAGTGGATTTCTTCACATAAGGTGAAAAAGGTTAAACAGATCATAGTACCTGTGGAATGTTGCAATGCATTGCTAAGAGTGTTACATGACACACCTCTGTCAGGACACCGTGGTATGGAAAAGACATAACAACGGTTGCTTCAGTACTATTAATAGCTTGGTACTTCCAAAGATGTTACAGAATACTTCAGGACGTGTGGCTTATGTCAAAATCTGTAAGGCGGAGGAGCATTTGGAAAAGTTTATCTTGTTTTGATGCCTTATATAAATGTGCTGTTCGATTTAACTGCAATGGACCTTTGCATAAACTCGACGTGGAAACAAGTATATTTTACTCATTGTGGATTATGCAACTTGTTATTCTAAGGCTTTGCCTATTCCAGACGTGGGGGATAAGCTGTTGCTAGAACATTGATAGAAGTTTTTACACTGGACAAAATGCTTGATAAGCATTCTGTATATTTAAGTATATCAACGTATATCGAACACAATATTAACTGCATACGCAACGTATATCTTTGTATATGGAACATTCCTATACGTTGATATGCGTGGCGTATATCTATGCAGACCATAAGTATACGTAATGCAGATCGTTGCACACTAAGTGTACACTGTAGTTTTGCATTTTATTAGTATACGTACGTATTTGACACATGTACAGAATCAGTATATGAGTATATATTGTTGTATATCAAGCATTGTGCACAGTGTTAGTCGTACTGGGCTACGTGGTGAAATTCTGTCAGACCAGAGTACAAACCTCACGTCGCAACTTATAATTGACATATTAGCTAAGTTGAATATTTCGAAACTTAAAACGTAGCCCGTGTTGCCCACAAGCAAAGAGCTCATTAAGTAATTCAATGGGACTCTTAAGGCTATGTTACAACGTTTCGTAGCAGAAGACCTGAAAGAATGGGGTTGATATTTACTGTACCTTCTTTTTTGCACCTGGAGAAGTACCACAAGAAAGTACTGGTTTCACATCTTTTGAATTATAAATAGTCGAAATATAAGAGGACTACTTATTGTGATCAAGAACCAGTGGACTGAGCGTTCACATAAGGAAAACGTGGCACAACATATAATAACAATGCGAGAGAGGCTTGCTAACATGAGAAATCGTCGAGAAGAACATGGCAAAAGCTACGAAAGGTGTTATGATAAGGGAGCAGGGAAACTTTTTTTTAAGAATTGCCATAAAGTACTTGAATGTACTCATACCTTCCTCCGTGGATAACTATAGTGCTAAGTTGCAAGGGCCATTTACTATGGTGAGGAAAGTGTTGAAATGTACGAAATTGAGCGAGATGGCTCTAGAAAACCTCAGAAGGTTTATCATACCATCATGCTGAGATCATAGAAAGAGATAAATAAATTGGTGTATTTTGGTAAGTCCGTTGACGTTCTTTGTTAAAAAAGACATAGAAACTCTTATGTTGTACACACCAAAACATCAAAGCAAAGAGACTGGAGACATATTGTAATTGCAGGTTCAGTAACTGCGAATAAATGGGTGGAGTTGATTTGCGTACTGCAAAAGTACAGTGATTTTTAGCTGATGTACCTATGGCTATTTGTACCGATCAGGTAGAACACGATGTGATAAATACTGACGAAGCCCGAATTTGTCATAAGCCGTATTGTCCATCCAAGTCAGCTAAGCAGACCCTTGAAGGTTTGTGTTGGCACAAGATAATCGCAGCAGAACTTCAATGAAAAACAAAAAGCTGTTACATCTTCATAATCCTCTTACAGACTAGGACAAAGGCGATCCAAGGAATTGCAAAATGGGGCTTTTAAAGATGGAATGCAGAACGTTCTCAATGGTGGAATTATTATTGAGTAAAACATTCCTTGGGCATTGATCAAAATTGTTTTGGTAAAGAAAACGTGGTTTGGTGACATTTTGTGCTGACTATGTTAAAGCACCTGATGCACTCATACGCTGACACAAGATGGACTGATTGAGGAAATTGGTGTATGAATATTATATCGACTAAGGATCTCTCAAAGGGATGTTGGCAATTCCCATGTGTGAGCATGCAAAGGAAAAGTCAGTCTTTATCATTCCTTTTGGACTGTATGAGTTTACTGTTATCACTGTATCGAAGTGCAATAATACAGATAAATTCACACTAATGAGTTTGCTGTATTATAAAATTATACACACGAATTCACATGAAACCACGGGAATACTGGCTTGCTTAATACAATCAATGGATTCCTTACTGTACTTATCTGTATATGCACTCTTCAGCTAAAATACCGGCAATAATCCATGCTAGTACAATAAGTATTAATTGGTTTTCATGAGTGTAAGCCATTTGAGACTAAAAGTGTGCCAGCCACTTTCCAGAGGCTAATTGATAAGACATTCATGCATGCCTTGGGATGACTTTGGTCAGTATACACAGGAAGATCATGTTAATCATGTTAATCTGCATGCACACTTGAGAGGTTACGTTATACGTACTAAGACTTGTAAACCAAATTTTGACCACTAAGTGCTCTCATGGTGACAGTGAGGTTCCTTTTAAAGGTTAAAGTGCTGGACACTTCGGGCGAAATAGGCTTTGAGACATTCAGTACAGCGCCCCTACCTGGACAGCACTTTCGCTTGGTGGCTAGTGATGACAGCAAATATAGTATGAATTTCATTTCAATAAAATATCCATGAAAATCTTCTCGCTTACCGCTTGTTTGTTCAGGTCATATCACGAATATTCCCATAACCACCCGTATAATTTGACCTATATACAATAAAATCAACGCATCCATTTTTTCCTGCACTCGAATTGAATCGATTGTTTGTAATCTTTACGGCCCTGATACGGCTTTTGCGGCCCGATGTCGTACGGCGGAAGGGCCCGAGCATGCGAGGGCCTGTACGCCGTACGATCAAGGGCCGCAAAGGCCGTATCAGGGCCGTAAAGGTTTTATCATATACCTCATTGAATGATAAATATGTACTTTACATAATATTCAACATTGTTTAGGAGATAAAAATGCATGCGATATCAAAAATTCATCGCAATTTGTGTCGGTTTTTCAAAAATATGATGGCCGCTTCTCGTCGCGAATTGACATACATAATGACATCATTTGTTTACGTGCAGAATTCTAGAACGCGCAAAGCAACATCCATACTATTATGTGGCCAACAGAGATCAAGACTGAAATCGAGGTGTAAGAAGGACAAAAGCGTGATGTCAGTTTCTTGTAGTTTATACTGAACAGGCACGCACTTACTATACACAGGATTTCACTAGAATTTAAAAATAAAAGCCGATGTCACCTGCGCAACTCCACTGTCGCCACGCGCAACTACGATCTAAGCGAGCAGACGTTTTCTTAACAGTGCGGACGCACATAGGCGATTTTTCCGTTGTTGCTAGGCGTGTCTATTCCAGATTCTGTCGTCGCTAAGGCGAGACGACGGGCGTCTCTGAGTCGAAGTTGACTGACAGGGTGACACACCAGGTAAGCTGAGCTCTCCAAATTTCATTAAATTTTGACCGTTAAATTAGATAAATATGTTTTAAGTGCGTTGCTTCTAGTAGATTGCTGGTCCGACAGTCGTTTTGATGGCTTTTCCCCAAACATTTGACATTCTTTTCGGAAATACGGCAAAAACTTTCAATGTCAATTGTGGGTGGGTTGTGACATATCTGGCAGAAACTTACGAGATTAATACCGTCGTTTGAGAAGTTAACATTTCCGTCTCATGGGTTTAATTTATAAAATTTTGGTAAATCTATTATCCTTACTCATCATTTAATGTGCTGGAGCAAAATCGGACTTGGGGAAGATCAGATGGCATTCTGAGAGCAATTTATTTTCAGCTATGTACAAACCGGAAGTGAGCCAAGGAGGCCGTCCGACATGTCCGGTAATCGATTGCAACTAAAATAATATTGCAGGGTTTAACGGAACTGTTATTTTGCAGAACATCTCTTTGGAATGAGCGAAAAATCTTCCTCGGTATCTGACAGTTTCATTAGTTTCCATTGCAACATTCTGTGTAGAGAAATAATATTTCTTCCCTTTTCATCAAAAAATATATATACACAGATCTGATGACAAGCTCTCTGTTTGATATGCTAAGAGTTGCATTCTAAAATATAAAAACATCTGTTTATGTGTGGGATAAAAATACTTGTGTCAATAATATGTACATGCATAAAACTCGTAAGGCTGCGTCACAAAAAACGACTAATCCAAGAAAGCCACGCCAGTCTTTGATTGAAGGGTTAAATATTGACGTATGAGTAGTTTTATCCTTATTACCATTCAGATGGGTAAGTAATCACTGTTTAGTGAAAGAAATGCGCTTTGAAGCTGGTGCTTGAATGAATTCCGTTGCACTGTATTTCAAGTGCATTGTATATATATATATATATATATATATATATATATATATATATATATATATATATATATATATAAAATTTCAGCGTTAAGGCTGCGTTCACAAAAAACGGTTAGGGGGCTGGAGGAATTCAGGGGGATTCGAAATTTTTTGGGTAGTAGAGGGGGGACTTGAAAATTTTTGCTCTACCTGTAGGGGGAACTTGAAAATTTTTTGGTTCCCTTTTATGTTTTGCATTTTTCAATTCAAAGTTTTTGTAGGTACTTCTATGAAAAATGAATACCATTTTTATGTCATCGAATTGTTGTAATGTTAGTAATAATTTAACAAAATCTAGAACCATTTTTGTTACATTTCATGACGTTTATCTCGAACAAATCTAAACGTGTGATTTGTCGTAAAAAGCCAAATGAGCCTAGTTACACAGGGCAGAAGCTGCAAATGTTGATGATTTTTGCAATATTTCTGTGTGACATATCAACTACAGTTTCTTGTTGTCTCCCTACAGCATGCTCAAACAAACAATATTCAGTTTGTCGACAAAACCTGTGTATATAAATGTATTTGGTGACTATCTAATTAGAGTTCAGACTGACAGTTAGTGATTCAAATGCAAGGTGCACATACACAGGCTGTGACAGCAAGCTGAATACTGGACAGTTCAAGATGCTGTAGGGAGTAGAACAAGAACTCAGTTGTATAAACTGAACAAAAATATTGTCAAAATTATCAAAGTATCACTATCAGATTCTGCCCTGCTACTGTAGTGTCACTGTTACTGCATACCTGAGCAGTGCAGAGATAGCTCTGACTCTGATGTACACGGTAGCTGAAGAAAAGTTTCGGTCAAATGATGATCATGACAGTGAAACATACAGGCCAGGGAGCAACATATGGAAGACCAGGAGACTTGAAAAGTTATCGCGAATTTTTGAATTGTGACATATGAGAATAATCAAATATTAAAGAAAAAGATTGGGTCACCATACTTGATTTTCTATATTTTCATATTCTTGTCATAAAATAATACAAAAGTAAAACTTTGAACAGTAAGGACTAAATGGAAAAAATATGTTACTAAACGGAATTATTTATTTTTTAACCAAATTTGCCATTATTACACCAAAAATTTCAGAGATTAAAATATTTGATGGAATTTTTTAGCCATCCAGTATTGTCCATTTCGAGTGGCATCTAATTCATATAATATGTCTTGTACTTTTGAAACACATTTTTGGTAAGTCACTGTGCTCAGTTTTTGACAACATGGCAATGAGCCAGAATTCACAATTTGCCTACTCTCTCATTATCGTCATTTTTGTGCTCTCGGCAGCAACAATTGACCTTGACAGAGTTGGATGAACTCAAGATGGCTAGACCGATAAATCCAAAAAGTTCACTGATGCCTTTAAGATGAATCAATTTAAGAACTTGTCTCAGGAATATGACTTTACAAAGTGCTAATAACAGGTAGTGTTGAACACCTGCGAGCGGAACACCGAAATACATGATTTTTTCTGCATACACATCCTTTACAAATATGCGGGCTTGTGATAGTTGGGGGGGGACTTGAAAAATTTTGATCATATAGAGGGGAGGGCATTTGAAAATTATTTAGGGTATTGAGGGGGATCTGAAAAAAATAAGATTTTAATCGCAATTCCTTCAGCCACCCCCCCCCCTATTGTTATTTTTGAACGCAGCCTAAGTCTCAAGCCACCAGAGTAAATGATTAGATGTTGGAACAGCTGATGATGTGAGAGCGCTATGTGATCTATGCAGTGACAGTTAGACATGTATCTAATGACTAAATACCGGTAGGCTAGTAGACCTGACTGTATTGTGCTTAGGGATATTAGCTGAGAAAAGTCTAGTACACCCGGCAGGATAACCACTGAGTAGGCAGATGGTCTAGCTGGCTAACAGTATTGTGTAGATAGAAATCTTGGCCTTGAATACAGGAATACTGCTAGGTAGGATGAGAAGTGACTTAAAAAGATGCATGGATGTTGTATATTATTGATACACAATAGAAAGAGAAAGTAGAGCAGTAGATAACAAACAATATCATTATATTAGGAAATCACTAAATAGCAGGGAGAGCTAACAAGTACCTTTGAAGTGCATAGGGTATTTAGGGGAAGGTATGCTCATTTACATAGTTATATTACATGTATAGCAATAAAATAATTTACCACGTTAATATGCATGTACATTAAGAAGACCCAAGGTGTATTTTTTTCAATTGGATACATACCTAAAAATGTTATTTATACTTCCCACTTAATGTATTGTCATTACATTTGCTTTCTACTTGCAGATCACGGAACATCTATACAGTGAAAGAACTGACACAGCAAGTGCAAGAAGAATGTTTTGCTTTTTTTATTTAATTTTGCAATAAAATATTAACCTTAACAATATTCCTGACTGTCCGGCAATTTTATTTAGTTGTGGCAATATGGAAGCTTGGAATAAGTGTTGAATGTGTTTCAAAAATTGTCTGGGTGTAGTACCCTTAGATAAATTACAAAATGCATGACACAGAAATATTTTATTCTATCTGAAATGAATACCAAGATGACTAAACCAAAGTCTCAGCAGTCCTGCAATCATTTTTGAAGGCAATATATGTCTGGATGTGCGCTTAGACATGAGAGCAAATAATACCTGAAATATACAGTAAAGTCGCATTAGCTGTATGTATGTCTGGATGTGCGCTTAGACAGAAGAGCAAATAATACCTGAAATATACAGTAAAGCCCCATTAGCTGTATATATGTCTGGATGTGCGCTTAGACATAAGAGCAAATAATACCTGAAATATACAGTAAAGCCCCATTAGCTGTATCTTTTCTACACATGCACTGTGCAATGCTCACCAAAATATATTATCTAATTTTCAAAGATAGCTTTTGCATTCCCTGTCATTACTTGAATCCATATTTCCAAGCCAAAAATTATTGTATTGTTAGAAATCTAAGTTTTGCATTCTTCACCAAATTTGAAAACTTTTTTTATCACATTTTGGGAAGAACTTTGGCTTTAGTCACTTTTGATTGGAAATCATATTTAAAAATAATCCTAAAATACAGCTAATGTGACTTAAAACAAACACCTTTTTCCTAAAAAAAGTATGAAGGTTGTTTTACAATGATCAGACGTAAGCTAACTTTGTAAAAGAAAGGAAAAAATCATGTATAACAAGTTACAAAATGGATACGAAGCATGATTTCTGAACAAAAAGACAATGATGATGAAAAATGAAATTCTAAAAAAACGAGAGAGATGGCAAAGGTCATCGGTAGAGGGCGGCTTTATTTGCTCGCTCGGTCATGGTCGATGGTGTTTTGGGCACATTTTAAGTTAACATTTCCGTCTCACGGCTTTATTACAAAAACCGAATACGTAGTCTCAAAGCTTAGTATCTGAGCTATCGATCACTGGCAAAATCTAACTTGGGGACGACAAGGTGACGGAGTAAAACGCTAAAATTTAGGGCGGTATGAGTAATTTTGAGGGTAGGAACGCACGGTACGACTTTGTTTTTCACCATATTTTTTCACAAAATGGACAATTTTGTGTCAAAAGCCTGTACCGCCCTATAGGTTACGTTGATATCTTCCATAGTGTTTAGTTTTTACGTCACACGTCACACGGGTAGACAGACCCTAAGCAAAAAATCTCAATGGTTTCGATTGCAGAATGCCGCAATATAAATTTGAATTTTTTCGTTCCATCCCCCCCCCCACGTAGAGAAGTTCGATTTGGTGCGTTCCGACTATGTGCGTCGCCACTGTAATCTCACGCTGGCTTTGTGTACGAATGGAACGTTTGCGGATAGCAACGCGCGTAGTAACTAGAATCGAGATAGTTCAGATTGCCCATATTTGAGCACCGGGCCGGGGCGTGATACGTAAAAAAATGCACGGATCTAAGGGCGCTTTCTCTCATAGCGTTACACAGGCAAATGAATTTAGGTACATTTTCATCATCTATTTTTGCGCACTTTGGCCAAGGTTTGCGCCACTCAATCTGTAGGTATGCAACGTAACATTGTATTGATAGAAGCCTACCTTAGAATTAGAGTGAAGATTCTGCGCTCGTTTGCCTCTGTTTTGTGTTACTTATATAGCAATTAACTATATTCACTATTCACATTCACCCAAACTTGGTATAAAAGGCAACAACTTGACACGTGTTTGGTCTGTAGAACATAAGAGACACTTACTGAATAATATGAGTTAATTTCAGACCCTTGTGCTGCATATGTAAACGCCGTCAGATCGCTATTTCATTAATGGCAGCAATATTTCAGTAATCGCAATAAATATTTGCAGAATGTTCCCTGTTTTACCTCATAAGGGTATTGTTCTACAGTAACAAATTCACATCTCTACAGCTTGGTGCACCCGTACACCAAATACATGTACTAAACTTAAAGATGGTAGATGCTGCACTTTTGGAGGGTTTTTTTGTCAAGAGGCCAACTGACAGACCAACTATCCGACCTCCAAACTTACAGACCAACCGATACACCAACCTACCTACCTACCTACCGACCTGTCAACCAACCCACTGACCCACAAACAGACACACTGACCGAAAGACAGACAGAAAGACCGATACAGACAATATACAGGCGGCACACATACATACATACATACATACATACATACATACATACATACATACATACAGACAGACAGACAGACAGACAGACAGACAGACAGACAGACAGACAGACAGACAGACAGACAGACATACATACATACATACATACATACATACATACATACATACATACATACATACATACATACATACATACATACATACGGACAGGGAGACAGGGAGACAGACAGACAGACAGACAGACAGGCACACAAACATACAGTCAGATACACAGACAGATAAACAAAAGGCAGTACAGACATACTGTGCAGATGCTGCTGACTTACCATGTAAGCTATCTGTGGTATATACATTCATATTGTTAAGTATATATACATTCATATTGTTATGTAGGCCATTTTCCCCCACACTAATGACCTGAGATTAATAAGTCTAGAACATTCTAAGTGTCACTGTCTTTCCAGAATTTTGATGACCTTGTCGATGCATCAACCAATACCGCTGAGGCGCACGACGATTCTGGCAACAATAAGGGCACGGAAACACCCAATGTTGCAGCACTTGCCTGTCTATATCCCTCATCCGATGAAATTCGGGATGATCAAGGACCCAGGGATGATTCACGACCTCACGACCTTCAATTCAATTAGTCATGCTTGGAATGTTCTGGAAATTTAATTAATCGCGTGAAGGACATAATTTTAGAGCAGTAATTAGCATTTAAATACAAGTTCTAGATTGATCTTATATTCTCTTATATAACCACTTGAGTATATATATAAATTGGACTGGCACAGCTTGCAGGCAGACATTTGGGATCGTGTATATTGTTTGTTACTTCAATACTTTGAAAACTCCAGCAGTATTAATTTCAATACTTTTCAAGACCTTCACAGCATGCCCCGGTTTATACTGTGGACTTTGTGCAACCTCAAGCCTGCAAGCAAGCCAAAGGTCTACATAGGTCTGCCTCCCTGCCTGACGTTGGAGCTTTGCTAAAAAGCTGAGACAAGTTGCCTGTAAACTTTTACAGTTTGTATTCTATCCCTTATCTTGGCCATTTTTGTAATAAATTTCGTTTTATACGGAAATTACTGAGTTCACCTTTTGTTCGTTTTCTCACATGTAACAATATACTAAAAGTGAATTACCAAATACAGGAACGGCAACAGCTGAATAGAAACCCGACACATGAAAAATGGCAGACCAAGTTGGATCCACTTAACAACCAATGCCACATAATCGGTTGTGTTAACAGTTAAAAAAGACATGTACAATATGTTTAGTTTTAACTAAAAATAAAGCCCCATTGAAAGTAGCCTAAAATTCAAACATGCAAATTTTTCCACAATTTGAAAACAACGAAGCTTACCTAAAGAAACTTTCATAGAAAGATTCACACAAATTTTGCCGCTAATTACACAATTTTTAGGATTTTCCTACATTTCTACATTTCAACATACATACATACATACATACATACATACATACATACATACATACATACAAACATACATACAAACATACAAACATACATACATACATACATACATACATACATACATACATACATACATACATACATACATACATACATACATCGGTATAAATATTTATACCAAATGTGAGCTAAAAATTGGTTTGCAATTTCTGTCATTTAAACTCTGACATATGTTCACTTTAGATACATCACTGCATAATAAATTACAACTTACTCTAACTTTTAGGTACTGCTCGATGGGGACCACTTGACGCTCTCCATCAATGCAAAGCTCTGGCTCCAAGGCCACATCTCTTAGAAGCCAAATAAACACTGGGAAAAACTTGTAAAATTCATCATCATTGTCAAAAGATTTCTGAGAAGTCTGTACATCTATTTTAGTTGCCAGATTTCCAATGCAGCTATCATCAAAAAGAAAAAATAGAAAACAATTAGCATCTGATGACTTCAGAAGTATTTTAGCAGAATTGAGGTAATACAAATACATTTGCATTCTTCATGTGATAAGCTCTGCAAGACGTTTGCATAAACTTGTATCATATGATCTTGTGAATGAAATATTGATCAAGTGAACATTCTAAGGCATGATTAATTAATTTGTACATTTCCAACCATTTCTTTATTTTCAATCAGATTTATATTGAAGGTGGAAATGAAGAAAGTCCAAATGTCGTATTCCCCCCCCAAAAAAAATTAAAGGATACATCAGGTATGCCCTAAAATTATCTGTAGACTTTGAAACATTGAACTTCGCGACGCATATAGCACTTGCACTCGCACAGATTAGAAAACCATTTGCGAATCCACAAGTGCAGTCTACCTACAGTTATAAACTGATTACATTCTGACAATGATATTGTACTGTTCGAAAATCTTTTGCCTACTTGCACATAAGTAATTACATCAATCTTGTTCAAACAAGTCATTCACAATAACACAGTCCCCACTTGTTAAAGGGTACTTTAATGACAAGTCCTCTGAGAGGAAACAGTCCTCTTCATTAATTAAGTCTATGATTAAAAATACTGCGATACAGATGGGCGTAATGGCCAAGAGAGAGTTCCATGGTGTTAAAAACATAAAACCAATATAAGCCACCATGCTAATTACAAAAGGTCATTACAATGAATCAATTAGTACTATATCGACAGTATGCTGCCAAACATTTTGCATCCTATCCTAACACTGACAAATTATCACCGGTACCATATTTCATAAAGTTTGATGCAGTACTTTGGACATTCACCCTAAAATCAAAATCCATTATGTAAATGCAAACTAGCAATTAATTTATATATAAATGATATCACTAAGTGTCATTTATTTGTATTTACAACACTGTGAGATCAAAATCTGTACCAAGTTTCTTCAAATTTATCACAGTATTTGTGGATATATCACTGTTATTAGGAAAGTTCATTGCATATGCAATTACAAATTAATTAACTTCACACTGATAATGTCTATTTTCACTGTCATCTGTACCAAGTTTCATGAAATTTGATGCAGTATTTCTTGACACATCAGACTAATTACGACAATTCAATAATCGACATGATACTGCTACATGCCGTTAAACAAATTGATGTGCATATATATTACATAGGTCAATGTACTTGTGCCAATTTTGAATGATACTGGTGGAAATATGTCTTAGTTATAGCTCTGTACATGAAAAAATTGCAACAAAATGACCACCAGGCAGCCATTATATTGCATTGGACTGTGAAACCAATAGACATGCATATTTATGACATGGTAGGTCAATGTCCTTTTACTAACTTTGAAAACAATCCGATGATACATATCTGAGTTATGACTATAATGGACATGAAAAAAATTGTAACAAAATGGCCGCCATGCGGCCATATTGGATCATATCGTGAAACAAATTGACTTGCATATGTATGACATACGTCAATGTCCTTGTACCAACTTTGAATAAAGTTGGCTGAGATGTGCCTCAGTTGTGGCTCCGTACATGAAAAAATCATAACAAAATGGCTGCAATGCGACCATATTGGATCGTATCACAAAACAAATCAATGTGGATATGCATGGCATAGGCCAATGTCCTTGTAGCAACTTTAAATAAAATCGGTTGAAACGTGCCTGATTTATGGCTCAGTACATAAAAAAATTGTAACAAAATGGCTGCCGTGCGGCCATATTGGATCATATCGTGAAACAAATTGAAGTGCATACGTATGATATAGGATGTCCTTGTACCAACTTTGAATAAAATCGGTAGAGATATGCATGAGTTTTGGCTCCATACATGAAAAAATCATAACAAAATGGCCGCACGACGGCCATATTGGATTGTATCACAAAACAAATCAATATGCATATGTATGACTTATGAAGTAATCCTTGTACCAAGTTTGAATGAAATCGCTCAAGGCATCTCTGAGATATCTGCCTGAACGGACGGACGCACAGACGCACGGACGCACGGACACGACCAAACCTATAAGTCCCCCCGGACTTTGCCTGTGGGGACTAACAAAGTATAGATGGTGGAAAGCTTCATTACATACAGACATGACAGTGCAAGTACATGTACTATAATCGGATTTCAATTTTTTTTATCATTTTAACCTTTGCATGATGTTTATGATCAATAAAGTTCTAATAAGCAGAATTTATATTAAAACACATATACTATTGCATATATGAAATTCTTACCGTGATAAGTTAATGACCACCGAAGTGTTGACCTTTTAAAGATTTATTTTGCCTTTTACCCATCCGTCATTTATAAATCTTTTATTTAAAAATGCATATCAGTGCCGATGAGACTATTCAAACCAATTTTTGAATTTTTGAAATCATTGAAATAGAATACTTTTGAATTTTACATTTTTAAACATTATTGAAAATCGATTTTAACACGATTGATACTAATTTGGGATAATTGGATCTTTATATTTTTTCAAATTTCTCAAAAGTTTTTGGTGCCCCTATAGCTGAATGTTGCAATATTACAAATTACTCATAAAAACAAGTGGGTAACTTTAAAAGACAAGCAGATGGGATTACATTTGCTGATTAAACAGACACTACTTCACCATCCAATTATGCCTAATTAGTTCCAATCGTGTATTTTGCTGAATTAAATAATGGCGAATATATCAGCTTGATAGGTGCCCATGTAAATTTGCATCAATATCAAAATATACCTACTAAAATTCAAATCCGCAGGACTGGTATATCCAAAAGTGTAATAATTGATCATTTTAAGGTTTTATTGCTAATTAGCATATCACTCTTTTGATCTAGTAATCCAAATTGCATCCAAATGTTAGTAACTTTTATCACACAAAGAGAGCACTTGCTGAGCTTTGAAGTTTTTACATGTGTTGGAAACACTTTGCTTATTTTCACAGTACTCATGTGATGAACTTCGATTGAACAAAATTTGAAAAATCAATTCAAACTTAAGGTATTTAATGAGAAAGTTGAACTTATGTGATATTTGTCCCATGATTATTTTAGGTTGTTATCCTTTAAATTTTAGTTATGATGAACCAAGCAAACATATCTACAACCCTGTAGGTATTGTTCGGAAAATGTCGAAGGTTTCGTTACTTATTTACATAAATCAAATTTACCGAAGTTTTTCTAGATCACCAGCCTTTGCAAGTCCCTGACCATTGTAAATGAGGACCGACGTGATCAACAATATCAAGATGAAGACTATCTCATCTCCTTTCCCCATTGTTTCAATTGAATCAAGTCCTTCTGTGTCGAACAAAAGAACAGCTACAGCGGTACCATCAGCCAGTGTTTTTATGAATGGCTCTCCACTCATCCATATACCTGTATATAAAATAAAAAGAAAAAAACATATCAAAGGCTTCTTGACAAGATATAGGAACTGTGGTGTAGTAACTTCAAAAAACTCAAATGCAAAGGGGTTATCAGCTTTTGGCACTCTAGGAGATAGTAATCTGTGTTAAAGCAAATAAACATCAACAGGGTTGGCGTAAATCTAGGGTTGATAGCACAACAAGGCATAGCAGCTATTCTGTGAAGCCACTCACAGATTGAAGACCTCAAGGGGAATAGTGTGTTACAAAAGATATGAGTATACTGCCAAAGTGAAGGTGGAGAACAAGACTTCATAACAGCCTAGAAGGCCACTCATCTGATGCGGAGTCTTACAACACATCATGAATGTGGTACCAGGTACAATACAGGCAGTATCCTCATGAAACTTTGTTTTAGCTATCAGTTGTATTGTCCAAATGTTGAGAAATAATAACAATGCTCTACTAAACCTTTATTTGTTTGCTTCTATGCGTCTTACAGCTAAATCACTTAACGGGGCAGGGAGACAGGGATGTTTGTACCATGCACGTTATTATAGTATGAGCTGAATTCAGTGGCCGTAGAGTAACGTCAACAGTATGGATATGCGTGGATATGATGACTTACATGAGAGCATTCTTACAGATTTGACACTCACATAGTGAGAGGGGGCTTTAAGCAAGTGCACAAGATAGGCACTTTATTTGTTTGTTAAATTATAGCATATGGTATGATAAAGCTTCGGTGAAATAGCCTACACAAATTAGTTGTCTTGGCCTTGTTCTTAGTGGCCCTTCACCGCAAAATCATGATTATTGCAAATTAACCCATAACCATTAAACGAAAGAAACGACACAGAGACAGGGCTTGGCAAAATCAAAGGCCGATGGCAAATCCAGGCGTTATAGTGGCCTTTCTGTTGAAGCCAGTCAGAATTTCGAAAAGCCTCAGGGCAGGATAACATTTTACCAATAATGTAGTATGTAATATTACAGCAGCTAGTTGAGAATTACAACAGTTTGTAGTTTCCTGGAATGTGGCAGAGGATACCTTGCTAGATCTTCGCACATGAGGCAACATCGTGAGGCACCCGCGAGGTCCATGACAGTAACCACCCATATAGCCACACCATCAGGGGGGGTTTAATAAATAATATTTTTTTATAATTATAATTGATATTCTTATTAATTGCCATGGAGACAAGTGGATCCCCTTTCGGGGTGGATGATGTGCCTTTGCATCACTAGGGGAAATCAAGTAAAGTTTCTCAATGATTCACCGGCTAATACTTCTATAGTTCTGTATTTATTCTTTCGTTCGATATGCAAGTGTTTGTCACTTAATCAAGTAGCACTCTGAGAAGTAAAGCTGTCACTGCAAGCCATCAACTGGTTCTGATGATTAAATCAGTTATATGTCACTCCTCCATCATCCAATTATCTTGTTCAGCCAGTCAAGTTTGCAGACTCTAATCTGGGCATGCAAAATGCTTGCTTTACAATAATAGACACACATATACTGACTCTGTACATTATTCAAATACGTTGAGAACACGCGTACGTGAACTTAAAAATACAGTGTACACTTATTGGTGTGTAAAGATCTACATTACATATACTCTTGTTCTGCATAGATATATGCTACTTATGTCAATGTATTGACATGTTCCGTATACAAAGATATGCGTTATGTACACAACTAATTTTGGGTTCAATATACGTCAATATAGGTCAATATTCTCAACATTTATCAATCATTTTGCCCAGTGCTAGCAGCGGTCTTTACAATGCCGCTATGGAAGCTTTTAGCAGTGTAACGTCAATTGCCCTTGGCCCAAGCTTGAATTAGAAGTTCTCCCTGGCACTCGCTCGGTTTTTTTCATATGCGACATATGCCATCTACAGATGGGAATGCTGGCTCACCAAAGCCTACAATTAGATGATTCCCTGTGTTCTTTGCATTTGCTTGTTTACTTTTCTGTTACACAACGCAATGCATAGAAAGACCTAACAATCAGCTAAAGCGGGAAACGCCTCCTTTAAAGGTTTAACCCAATGAGAAGGAGATATTCTCTTGCCAGAATTGCTTTTAATGACCTTTTAGAAGAAAGCCTTCAGCCTGTTCAGTTCTAGTTTTCTTTTAACCCACAAAATATATGGTGAGTTGATATCTTATTTTATATTGAGTTTACAGCTGAATGAGTTTTCAAGTTAACTTACTGGCCTTGTGCATGCAATGATATTGCCAATGCAAGGCAAAGTCTACACATATACCTACATATATACCTACATATACCTACTTGTAAAATAATCGCAATCATACCAATCCATAATCCAATAACACTAGGTCAAAATTTGTAAGACAATAGTTGTAAACATAGACACAAAACAGCACAGAACAGACAGTAAATAGACGGTACAAACAAAGTCAAATTCATGAAAGAAAGATATATGGACCTCTGGCCAAAAGACCAAGAAGTGATGTCAGGTAAAGCTATGTAAAGCTATGGGGGAAAGCGCCATCATATCCGTGCATTTTTCTAATATGTATCACGCCCGGCCCGGTGCCCAAATATGGGCAATCGCGTGCGTTTCTAAACTACCTCTATCATGGTTACTACGCATGTTGCTATCCGCAAACGTTCCATTCGTACACAAAGCCAGCGCGGAATTAGGAAAATAATGTCTGTTTGCTCAAATCGGAGGGGCGAAAGTGGAGCCATGAAGGTGACATCGGCTTATATTTCTAAATTCTAGTGAAATCATGTGTATACTAAATGCGTGCCTGTTCAGTACAGTAAATTGACGTCATGCTTTTGTCCGTCTTATACCTCGATTTCAGCCTGATCAGCCTGGAGTATCCTGAATGACATGCATCATGCACCATTGTTAGCTGCAAAGCGTTGGTGGAGTTTTTCACACCTTCTTTGAAGAAACAATGAAATGGTTGAGTAAACAAGTGGCAGGCGTGACACCCGTTCATTTGCATGATGATATAGGACCAGAGAGTATCTCTCAAGTGAGCAAACCGAGAACAAAACTATCCATAGTCAGTGGACTAAGTGGAGCAAGTGCATATTAGCCACAATAAACAAACTTATAGCAGACGAAAGGAGAAGGGCTGAATTATTGGCAATGTCTGCTGAGATAAAGAAGAAGAAGCAAGAATTTGAACTTTAAAAGTATAAGTGCCAACCCCGGGAAGAACATCGGAACATATGGGATCGCTTACATGTCCATCCCCGGGGTGGGGTTGGGATAGAGGCGGCTTGGCCTCAGCACACGTTTCTTCTTGCTCTTTAGCTCACATGTTCACACGTGGGCTAATGTCATAGCGATGTCTGTCTGGCTGTCTGTCTGTCTGTCTGTCTGTCCTTGTGTGTATATGTGCGTGTCTGTCTGCCTGTCTGTCTGTTTACACGATAACTGATTCAAGTCAGATTTGGTACACAGGTACCATATGCTACTTGCAAGAACTGATTAGATTTTGGTTAGTGTGGCTTGCATATTAATGAAGTTATGCAATATCATTTTTCCGTACAATGGTTTCCCTATGGAGATGGTAATGACAGTATAGACATATATCAAGAAATTTTGCACCAAATTTCATGAAACTTTTCACAGAGGACAATCTCAGAACATTATGATAATACTGTGAGTGTCATGTCAATTATCTGCTCACTTTTGTTATCAGTGACATAACTCCTAAATTCCTCCACCAAACTTGATGATACGAGCAACAAATATTGATCTGATATATATCGGATTATACTTAGAAGCATTGGGCAGTGTCAAGTTAATCAAGAACTGATTAGATTTTGGTTAGTGTGGCTTGCATATTAATGAAGTTATGCAATATCATTTTTCCGTACAATGGTTTCCCTATGGAGATGGTAATGACAGTATAGACATATATCAAGAAATTTTGCACCAAATTTCATGAAACTTTTCACAGAGGACAATCTCAGAACATTATGATAATACTGTGAGTGTCATGTCAATTATCTGCTCACTTTTGTTATTAGTGACATAACTCCTAAATTCCTCAACCAAACTTGATGATACGAGCAACAAATATTGATCTGATATATATCTGATTATACTTAGAAGCATTGGGCAGTGTCAAGTTAATAAATAGCTCATTTGCATATTGTATGATGTTTTATAATTAGTCATATAACTCCGATATAACTACACCACATTTGATGAATTCTGCTGCAGACACTGATCTAACTGGCATCTAAATGTGGTGTAAAGCACTTAGTAGTGTCAGGGTAATTAAAGGTTCATTGCACATTTAATGAACTTTGTATTTAGGTGTATAACTCTGAAATTACGGCATCCAAGTCAGTGTAATCTGGTACAGTTATTGATCTGATAAATATCTAATTGAACTGACAAACATTTGGCAGTGTCAAGTTAACAAATAGCTCATTTGCAAATTTTATGAAGTTATGTAATTAGTCATATAACTCCAAAATAGCTGCACCAAATGTGATGAAATCTGCCGCAAATACTGATCCGACAGATATCTCATTGTGGTATAAAGCATTAGATGTGTGGAGTTAATTTAAGGGTTCATTTGCATATTTAATGAACTTTGTAATTAGTGATATTACTCAAAAATTACAGCATTATATTTGATAAAACTTGCTACAGATATTGATCTGATAAATATTTAGTTTTACTGAGAAGCATTGGGCGTGTCAAGTCAATAATTAACTTATTTACATATTGAATAAAGTTTTGTAATTAGTGTTTTAACTCTGAGAGTACTGTGCGAAAGTTGACGAAACGATGAAACCTGCTACATATAATGTTATAACAGATGTCTGATTGTTTTTATTACTACCTCACACAAGCGTCGATCATATTGGTATGAATTTGCTTTATTTACAGGAATATTGAAAAACATAATACAATAAATCCTCGTCAGAGATGCTTACTCTGGCAGTACACCGTATACACATCTAGTCTTATCAGAAGTGTGTCTCCTACTACGGGTCGTTTGCTCGATTGAACTGCAGTCAGAATCCCTGTCTTTGTTCTTGTGTTTTGGTTAGTAATTATCCTGAGGTGTGCAAATGTTGCGTAACATCTCCTTGCTCGTTGTTTGTCAGTCACTTTAATATGAGACAGGTTAAAGGTACAATTGTTTTACACAACTTCATAACAGTCAAACTGTTCATAACAGCCATACTGTATTATTTCATGCGTCCAGTAGTGTATGATAAATGTCAATACATGTCAAGTCATCAGCAGTCAATTTCAATGATTGATAACTAATTTTTCAATTTTGTCAAACTCAAAGTCATTTCTTCCATTCAGGGGTCACATTAGTAGGTAAGTTGTTCTGTTGAGTACTGTTGAGTCTGTTTACTGGATATCCAACATTCTGTGAAGCGAGCTACTGTCAATGAATCTGTTGTAAGACACGTGAGCACCTTCAGTTCATATCTGGTGTAAACACGTTTGACTATTATGTATTGCCAATAAAGATTTATACTGCCAACCTTTGATGCCTTGGTTTTATGTTAGAAATGCGAGTTTCGTAACGATTTCCTTTTCTCCTTGCCGTGAAACGTATTTGTCTTGTGACAATCATACGCAAAGTTTTGTCACTTTTATTATCTGATGCGTTTGAATGCCTAATGCTCCAAAGTAAGCAAGGGTAAATTACTAATCTGTGGACGCTGCCACCAGATTTTCATTGGATTAACTCTAACAAAGTCAGCAACGAACGCACGAGCAAGGTATAATAGAAGAAAGGGTAGAGACTCTCAAACGCCGTGTCCACAGAAACCTAACTTGTAATAAACAGTTCCAAATTTTATGAACGCCAGCAGTTTTTTAAAATGTTGAAACTGGAACAGGTCAATTTATGTATCCGTCGGTTGCTTCTTGGGGCTGCGCAGAATGCTGTTCAAAGCAGTTGATTCAGTGTCCTAATGTGGTCCAACTGGGCACAATGCTTGATATACAACAATTTATACACATATACAGATTCTGTATATTTGTAAAATACGTTAGATATGCACGTACGTATACTAATAAAATACATATGTACAATGTACACTTAGTGTGAAAACATCTGAACTACGTATACTTTTGATCTGCATAGATATACGCTATGCATATCAACGTATTGAAATTTTCCATATACAAAGATATACGACAATTAATATTTTGTTCCATATACGTCAATATACGTCAATATACTGAATGTATATCAAGCATGTTGTACACTGCCGTCAGACCGAAAGCGGTAACAAGGAACATTTGACCTTCAGATTGTTTAATTTAAGCTCACATGATTGATACAGGTACACAAAGTACCAAAGATGCTTTTGGATATGTGGTTCGGGTGTCAAGCTGTTTATAAAAACGGCGTGACTTTCTATGTGCTTTTGATGACAGCCGGTCAACGTTGAAAGGTAAAAACTCACCGCTTGTTGCATATAAACTGACAAGTCGGCAATAGTATTTTCATCTTCAATGTGCATCCTTGTTTGAATCAAAGCCCTAATATCCAAACCTAACGGCATTAGTATCTGACTTACAATTAACATGCAAGACGTGTAAGATCGAGAGAAGTTTTGTAAAAGTGCAAAGACAAATGGACGTACCGCCATTTATGCGTTAGGCAGATATAGATTTCAAGTCTTCTCGAACGAAAAAGATGATCTTAAGGCAATAGACAATAAATCAGTCAGTTGAATAAAGCAACTTTTTGACATCATATATTTTAAATTTATATACATTTTTGAACCCGCGTAAAACCCTGGGTGACAATATAATAACTATCTCTAAACAAAATCTTTCGGACATATCTTTCATGTCAACGTTTGGACACGCTTTAAAAATATCCAGATGGCAACCCATTTGATGACTAACTCCCTAGATTTGTAGGTTTGAGATGATGTTCCGTCACACTAGTTGCTCTCAGGGGACATTGTCTGGATGAGAAGCTACTGAACAGCTGCCCTGCTACTTGAGCACGAAACATGAGCTGACGTCTGTATCTCGATCCACTTTGGCCATATCCATGACCGGATGCCCTGTTGTGGAAAGTGTTCATAAGTGTCTTCTTCAGCTCATGGTAAACACAACTCTTTGTCACCGTGGTAATGATCAACCAGGTGTGTAGGAAGCCAGCTGCTGATAAGTCAAATCCACACCTATGAAATACTGGTTGTCCAGTAGAGCAAACTTAATGTTGGGCATGTCACTGCAAGTCATTCAAAAGCACCGGTTCATTCATCTTTTTATGAGCGCCTCAATTGCTGTCTGTTTGGTCGACGTGCACTGACTGCCGAATTCATGAATTCACCATCTTTGTGTCTTTCCATGCACGCACTGATACTAACATTGTACAGTCTTAAAATACTGAGAAACTACCCCGTGGCCATCGTTCTTTGCCGTCTCCATCAGGCGGTAGAACATGCGGACCATAATTTTCAGCATTTTCTTCCATCAGAAAAACGTAAGGTCTTTGTCTTGCAGGTTCCCTTGGCAGCAATATAATGCATGTGGAAATGGCCAAACAACGGGGCAGAAGTGGGATGTGAGTCCATGATTACAAGATGTCCTAACTCATTGTATGGTAAAATTAGCCACGAAACGATTTTCCCTCAGGCTAGCTTTCCCTTGAAAACTAGGGATCGTCGGCAGCATTGGGACGGAGAGGGTAATGACTATTAATGCAATGGCATATCCCCGGAGTGGGGGGTACTTGCTCTGAGAAGTGGTAGAGGTTTGCGGCCGCATATAAAAACCTTGGGGCCCATTTTATACCTACAATCTCGTTAGTTTCGGACCCAAATTTAGACCTTATGACCTTTGACCTGGGTCAAAAGTCATAAGGTAAAAATTTGCAAAAATTTAATCGGGCAAAAAGCAAGCATTTGCATGACAAGTTATAGGAAAAGCCTACCGCTATACTGCATTTACGGCTATGTTGTTGCTGACCAAGCCTTGATTTCGAAAAATGTTTTTGGAAATAATAAAAAAATTGGGTGAAAGAAACTATCTTTCACCCTCACCAAAGTTTTGTCCATCTTCTGAATTATCAGTAATCTAAAGTTACAGTCTGACTGGTGATTTTTAAAATTCCAAACTACAAGAAGTGTCACCGTTCGCCAATAAGGCTCTGCTAGTTTTCCCATGGTCGACCTATCATGATAGTAGTAGTAGAGCCACATTGTTTCAACATTTTCTATTGGGCAAAATTCTTCCATTTATGGAGTTCTGACCAATTAGTGACAGTGTTTTTAAAAAAAGTCTACATTTATCTTGGCTAAAGCCATGGGTCTCTTTGATGGTTCCCCTGCCACATAAAAAGATATCGATGCTTATTGAGTGCTGCTCAAAACCCTGCTAGGAAGACTGGAACTGACAGTTGGAATTTGTTCTTGTGTTGTTCTCAAAAATCGACCTCATTTTAGATGCTGGTTTACTGTGAATTGATACCCCCATTTTAGACCAAGTTGCTAAAATACCCACCCTATTGGGCGGCACGTATACACATTGGCAAGTAATGGAAGTGACCCCGGGGGCATATCCCGGCATCATTCCTAACATCGGCAAAGTGTTGTATTGCTGTTGAACTTCTGCTGTAGGCTGTACTAAAGCCAGAATGTTTACTGTAGTAACATACGGCAAACACGGTTTTCAGAAGCTTGTGTAACTTCGTCGACGGCTCGATAGGAGCTGCAGCTACAATGAAGTATTTTCAAAAGACAAGTAAAATCGATTTTGCATGACCGTTACATGGCAAATATGAAAAGTTTATTGTTGCGTTTTGTTTACTGTGATTGTTTACGATTTTAGGTTCGTTCATAATTACGACGAGCGGTGATACACTTTTCCTCTCAATTTCAAAAAGCACCCAAGGCGCTGAGAATATATGCGAACTTAAGATCTTCATACTGCATCGTACTACTCCAGTCCTCGCCAGTTTCGAGCAAAATGGACCTTTATTATGTCAGTGTGGCGGATGAAGTTGTACGGCTCCAGATGATTCCGTTCTCACTCGGACGCATGTTGCTTTTGATGTGTCAGAGTAGTCTCTCGATGTCGTATTGTCCGCGCAAAACTTGAATGGATATAGCCGTTATCATCAAGGACAAGGGAAAGGAGGATGATTTAGTATCTTCAGATTCATTATTTTGTTTGAAGGTAAAGTAATAATGTAAAAAATGCATCGAAATTTAACCTTGTCTTGCTGCTCATAGCGGCGCTTACACGACAGAACGAAAAAGAGTTCCCACTTTACGAAAAAGTCAGGTTTTTCTCAATTTTCATGTGAAAAATGGAAAAGTAGCGGCATTTGATTGCTTGTTTTGGATAATTTAGGTTTTTCTCAATTTTCATGTGAAAAATGGAAAAGTAGCGGCATTTGATTGCTTGTTTTGGATAATTTATCTCCAAAATTGCGAAATCTAAAACTTGTGTTAAATAACTTTAATTTTTCTTTGCATTTGACAAGATTGCCATATT
>LD351123.1:3124-22294 GCA_001465055.1 Ptychodera flava
CCTCCAACCCCCCCCGAAGTAAATTCTGAATCGTCCCTTATGTTTACAAATATTTATGTTCAACAAAAAAATCACGCACGCGCAGCGCGACGACCACTGCGCTCAGACACATCTCAACTGATTTCATTGTAAGTAATTGGTACAAGGACATCATCCTTCGTCATACATATGCACGTCAATTTGTTTCATGATACGATTCAATATGGTAGTGTGGCAGCCATCTTGATACGATTTTTTCACGTACAGAGCCATATCTCAGGCACATCTCAACCGATTTTATTGTAAGTAATGGTACAAGGACATCAACCTCTTTCATACATATGCACGTCAATTTGTTTCACAATACAATCAATCAATCAATCTTTATTTACTCGACACATACTAACAGAGAGTATGGTATGGTACATCAAGATGTGTTACAAATGTAAGTGAACAATACAGAGAAAGAATTCGAAGTAGTATAGAATGGCACCGTAACACTCTCATTTGGGTCCGTGGCGCGGTGGCGCGTACCCCCTAGCTTACCAAAAAAAAGTGTGGCACGCCCAATTTGGGTCTGTGGCGCGGTGGCGCAGGAGGCATTTGACCCCCTAGCTTACCCAAAAAAGGTGTGGCGCGCCCGATTTAGGTACGTGGCGTGTGGTGCTTCCCTCTAGCTTTCCCTAAAAAAGTGTGGGGCGCCCAATTTAGGTCCGTGGCGTGTGGTGCGGATCCCCTAGCTTACTTAAAATAAGTGTGGCGCGCCCAATTTGGGTCCGTAGTGTATGGCACTGGACCCCCTAGCTTACCCGAAAAAGTTAAAATGTGTCACCTAAGCCCTTGGCTTGACTGGAAAGCTTGCAATTGTGGCGCAACCTCCCCTCCCTCAAATTTAGGAACAAGGCGAGGGGGCGCGTGTGGTACCGGACCCCCTAACTCCCCAAAGAAAAATCGTATGGCTCCCTTTTTTGACACAACCCTTATTGGTTTATTTGAATTTCGAAAGTTGAGATAGGTGGTCCTCCATTACCTAATATGTAAAGTTTGCACGCGTCCCATTTCAAACTGATCACCTGATTGGTTCATTTGAAATTATGCAAATGCAGGAGGCTTTTAAAGGTCTGCAGGCCACTTTGGGGCCACATTTCCGTTCTGATCCTTTGAGAGGAAAGATGCTTGGTATGGCTACCACGGAGTTGACCCCCATGCAATGCCAACAGGGATGGCGAAAATGCTACTCCATTAAGGCTGATATGCCCTATTACTTCAATGTGAAGACTAATGAGAGTCGGTGGTCACAGCCTGGTTATGAGGAAAGTCATGCCGCAGGTGCCCCACGCAGCAGGAGCCCTGCCCTGCAGGAGTCAACGCCCACACCACCATCGAGCACTCCACCCATCTTTGTTTCACCATGCTCCGATGTCGTCGCCAGTCAGTCACCATCAAGCTTCGAGCTGCAGCCACAGCCAATGAAAGCAGATGCTGTTACCCAAACAGGTGAGAAGGAATTCAGATTTCTTCTTCACGAGGCAGAGACAATCATCCATTGGCTAGTGAGTGTAAAGACATACAAGGACAATGTATACGTAGGCATCCGTGATTACTTCAAGAAAACTGAAACAGGACAACTGATCCCAACAAAGAAGGGCATCAATTTGAAATTGGATGAATGGAACCGATTGAAGCGTATTGCCTCACTTGTGGATAATGCTGTCAAGACACTGGCCTGTAGCTAGACATGCAGCCCTTGGAAAGTTCATCTTCTGTGTTCTTCTTTTCAGAGCTGTCTTTGACATCTGTCTCCGTGGACAAGGACAGGAAAGTTGCTCGGAAGCTGGTGAAGTACGTCTATGCTAAATGTATCCTGCAGAGAGTCGACCAAATCATCACAGAGCAGACTGTGAGGGATGTCAGCATAATTACTTGTCACAGAGGGAACATGAGTGTTTGTACTTTGGTGGCACAGCCTCAGGACAGAGAGAAACCATTGCACTACATTTCAAAGCTGCAGCAGAGAGGATCGACATGGCGTCAGTGGAAAAGGCTGCTAGGGCGGTTGCTGAGTATTGTGACATCACCTTGAAACATGGCTTACTCAACCTGGATGAGTTATTGCAGTTGTTGTATTATCAGTGGGCTGATGATCCTCAGGAATGTTGTAACGCACTATCGGAAACTCTCACTGTGTATGGTATGATTACGTGCAATGACATCATCGATGATATCATGCCTACCAATGCCGATCAACCTTCCATAATACCTCTCTTTGTATTTATTTTGAGTGAATGCATGTGTGAGAAAGAGTATGAAAGAGATGTGCTTTGAGCAAGAAGGAAAGGACACTGACGACTGATTTTTTTTTTCTTTACATCCAACTACTGGTTTTTTTTATTGAACACTTCAAACAAGAGGAGCATTGAAGTACATAACACCAAATTCTTTAAAACTGTGGTTTTAAAAAGCTAAGATCATAAATGACAAAGTCAACACCAGTCAAATTCTCGATGAAATCGTTCACAAGAAAGTCATTCAAAGTCAAATCCTCGGTAAACTTTTGAATAATAGCTGGCATGCTCCATCCCCGGCAACGATGCAACAGGTAATATAGAATGTACTGTCCACACACAGATGACAGGAGTCCCTGGAGTCTCTGCCTGTTGAAGGTCCAGTCAGCACAGTTCCTGTCCAGGAACACTTTGAAAGAGCTTTGGCTGGGGGGACATCCATATGAGTCAAAGTATTCACCATGACTGCCATCCACAAAGTAAAAAGCCACCCAATTTTTTCCTGGTTTGGTACTGGGATCCACGTTGGCAACAAAAGCGGCAGGAAAGGATTTGAGTTTGGCCTTGGGTAACTTATCAGAGGCTCTCACCCCCACCAAAAGAGGATGCCCTGTACTGATCTGCAAGCAAGATCTCCCTGAGCTTGAGAGTGTCCATTCTTCTCTCGTGTGATGTTCGTCCAATGATCAGGGATCAAAAGTCAAACAGGACGTTGCGATCTCTGTCAATTTCAATGACGTTGTCCAGCTCGCCATACACAAGTAAATTCACCGTATTTGGCAGGGCTTGTCTGAACTGCAGTTCGATGCCCAAGTTGCCTTCTTTGACCAGGTTCAAATGTCCTCCGTCAGCAGACAAGTCAGGTGTGAGATCAAAGGCAAACAGTGTGTATCCATTGTTGTATTCATAGCGATTGATGTTGATTCCTTCATCCCGACCTATTTTATTCGTCTCTGTAAGCAGGGAATAGTAGGCCATGATGAATGATTGGCCGCCAGCTTGGGTGAAGTCCAGTTTCAGGGGTTTGCTCAGCACTTGTTTTCCACCCACATTTAGGACCAGCGACGTCATGTCGTAATGTTTGAAGTTGAAAGGATTATTCTTGTATGAACCGTTGAAGGCGTCGTTGTCCACCAGACCCAAGACCACTCGTTTAGGTAGCTGTCCCAGAAAGATGTGGTCTTTATTGAACGACATGGTGTCTCCGGGAATGGACAGAACCTTCATCACACAACGATGTACGGGATACTTGGACGGTCCCTGCTTTAAAGCTTCTGCATGGCCCAGCTGTACCGACGGACTGAGTTTTTATTTTCCTGACCATGCAGTAGTGTGGCTTCAGTGACTACAGCTTTGAAGCCTGGATTTTCTGCAGAGCTCACAAGGGAGAAGGCATTCTTACTTCTATTGAGTTTGAGACGTAATTCGACACCATTCATTAGATATTTGGGCTGAAAGAAGAGATCCGAATGGATGGGTCCTACCATATCGACAACTTGACTGCCAGATGTGAAGGCATATCGGTTTTTCAGTCCCTTGTTCACTTCTCCACCTGCTTTGGTAGGGTCCACTTAATCCATTTTCAAGTGATAGTCCTTGAAGAATAGGGCTGAACAGATATGGGTGACTTTGGCCTCCTCATCGTAATTCAACAAGGTCTCCAACATCGCTCGGTAGAGGTAAGTAGGGGAGGGGTTGGATATCATTTTGCCATTGAGGTGTACATCCACTTGGCTGAACAGTGAATGGAGCCACAAGTTGACGGGACCCACTGCTGCATCTGCACCGATGTTAGTACCACCAGCTTTTGTAATCTTAGCCTTGATCAGGAGGAGTGTTGAGGACAGATCGATGTAGTCTTCCCCTGAACCCGAAATCACAAATTCGATTGGTCCCGATTCCACAATGTGTGTCAGGGGATGCACTTCTTCCCATTGTCCCTCTTCCACACTGGTCTGCGTTGGAGGAACTGTGAACAAGTCAAGTTCACTCTTTGTACATTCGCAGGAGTGTTCATGAAGAAATGCCATGATGAAAAGTGTCAGTCAAAAATGTCGGGAGATCTTCTCTGTCGCTTGGCTTTGGAGGAAATGACCCTTCTGCGTGGTGCTCTGCGTTTTATACCACCACCATTGCCTGGGGAGACAAACTGTCGTAAAGCCCGGGGCGAAATGGACCGGGATCCGGATTAATGCCAAGTTTGGGTGGGCGTTTTGGGGCATGGCTCTGCATAATGAGTCTGTTGGTAACAGTTGCTATCGTTCCCATTATCTGCGTAATCTGTTTGCTCTCAACTCAAGCTCTGACTATAAGCTTAGGTAAAGCCTTCGCAATACGCGAAAGAAAAAAGAAAGAAGGAAAAAATATCAATTTCATAAAAACAGGAGCGTGCTGAGTTGATCGATTGAAGTTTTTGTTGAGTTGATTTACTGACGTTTCGGGGTCATGTCATCGTTCGAGAATGATTCGGCTACTGACCGCCATATCTACATATGGAAATGGCGCCGCACGTAGTCCGCGTAGTGGAAATAATCATCAAGAAAGTAATAAACATAAACATTAAAAATAATCCGAAGATGGCTATTTCGTATGTTGGAATCACGAATTACCGATCTAAACATTGACTGAGAAACATGGTTAGGAAAATGGTACGAAATAGGTGAACGACGCGACGTCATTACCGATCACTGAAATAAAAAAATAAGTTCACTACGATACATCACGGAAGGATTGAGATTTCCATGAATCTCGCGTACCACAATAACTGTAAGCGATTGAGGTCGGCTGCTCAGTTGCTATGAGGGTGATCCCGGACAACTCATCATGAGTTATGTTTATTTTCGGAGCAATGGGATGAATCACGGACTGGGTTCATAGATATCTTCGTTATTGAAGAAATTACAGTCCAACCTTTGTTGAAATCATACGTGCCAACTCAATGAGCCGATCTCGGACACACGTATCAATAGGCCAAGCCTTTCAAAGAAGATCGGGTAATGACGCGTCGACGCTCACTTGCTCACCTTGAACTGACATTGACAAATACGGTTTTGATGTCTTTACAAGCTTTGTTTAATTCTCATAAAAGAAGTCCAAACGTTACTGGGGCAACTGGTATGTCAAAACCTTACCAACCCTCCAAACACGACATGTTATTGCCATGTGTGAGAACACGTGTACATGTACCAACCATACGGCCGTTGTCAGGGCTAGCATTTATATCAAAAGCCACTGTAGCGTACCGGTACTTTCGGCCGTAGATTTGGGGGGCTGTTAAAAAAAGTGGATCTCTTTGACTGTCTGTAATTAAATTGATCGTGGAGGCTACCGCCATGCTTTAATATTTAGTTGTTTTCGATGTCATTGTAAACTATGGACTCAGCCTGCAGTTCTGTAAAATACAGTGTACGCACTTTTCGTAAGGATACATCGTACCGGTGCTGACTCATCTCTTGCTAAGTCACGATCGAAAATGGCTCACTTTCGCGATGTCATTGCATCATAAACGCTTGTTTGTAAAATAGTTTATGACAACCATGAAGTTTTCATCCTGTGTGCACTCCAATATACATGTAACTCTTAAGCATACACATAGTTTGTTTACATCGTAATTATTCTCGTATGCACATCCTTACGAAAAAATATGGCTTCTGGCACATAGTTGCATGTGCATGCTAACCCACAATAGTTGTGGATACCAAGCTGCAACTGTTTGTGGCTTATAAGCAGGTTATTCATATTTTATCATGTAAAGATCTGTTCTGGCACAGTTTTGCGGCATACAGGCCGCTGTGATTGCAGACGATATGCCGCAAAAAATGGGGCGGGGCTTTTAGCGGCATAGAGGCCGCTGTGATTGCAGACAATATGCCACAAAAAATGGTGAGGTAAAAGGTTTCATGCTAAAATGCTGCTATGCATGCTTCCTTTGCTACCCCCCTCCCCAACCATACCTGCATTTGTGCCTACCTGTTTTATACTAGCCAGGAGATTACCATACACTTCACATCTTCATTTGTTTTAAGGGACAGTAGCTGTAACTTATGATGTTGTTCTTTTAACTTTTGTGTGTTGAGGTAACTTTTCACTTCACTCACTTGGCAAAATAGGCAAAAATCAAGACACATAACAGTATAAAAATACTGCATAAAGATGAAGTTACAGCTACTGCCTTTTAAACCGCCTACTCACAGATGCAAACAAAAAAAAAACACCTACCACATTTCTTCACGATAATAGCCCATTGTTTATTTTGATATGTAAACCAATGATGTTGGTACACTAGGCTGGACCACTAAGAAATTAAAATAAAATCAAAATTCAATAATCTAATGAGGTTCATGTGAAAAACATAACAGAACACGTTTAAAAGTCTGCATTTGATTTTTCACATTATCCAAAGTTGTTTTCGATGCCATCCTAATGTTTCTGATCTTGTTCTGAAACTTCACATTGAATGTTCCTGTTGATCCATTGGTCTGTTCAGCTTCATGGCCTTTGCCCATACACTGAGAATAAAAATGATAAATAACAGACAAGGATATTATTACATGTGCAAAGTGAAATTGCTTGTATTTTGTCGACTACCCTTATTATATATTAATACAAAAATTCACGGAAAAGAGCATTCATGTGCTTGAAAGAAATTATAATAATTAATATAAAATAATTTACCTAATGATACAAACTCATGACATATCTATACATTATGTTTATTGTGATTACCAAATCATTGCTTTTCAGCCTCATTTTCACTATTTACTTGTGACACACCACTCCAAACTACAACTATTGACCAGCGGTGATTGGGTTTCAGCACATCTCAAACAGAAGAAATGGAAATGGAAAACTGTCTCATAAAATGTTTTAAAACAAAAAAGTATCCCTTTATAATAGCGCAGTGCACGGTGACACGTTTGTTACTAAATATAGCTGTACGTGCGCGATATCGATCGGACACGCAGCTTGTAATGCGGACAAATTTTATCAATGTTGCATACATTGCTGTTTTTGCAGCTTGTACTCTGAGTCGTGAATATGCCTATTGGTATTCATCGTTACACTAGCAGTTAGCCCACTGAGTTGTATTTTCGTCGTTCTTGCATGCGTAATTTTCAAAAGCGTAATCCAAAAATGCGGACGAATATATATACTTTTGCATATTAATGAGAGAACAGTGACATAAACTGTGAACGGCCCTACCAAAATTAGGTCTCAGTTTAAATAATAAAAGATATGAGTATCTGTTGTAAATCATCAATCCAGTCAAAATTTTGAATCAATGAATAAAAATAACAGATAATAGCCCGGCTCTATCCGTTACTACAACTCTCCTACTTGTAATTAACGCACAGAGACAGACAGTACAGTGTGGAGTAACACGTCACTGTATTAAACCATTGTACCAACCTCCATGATTAACTATATTATTTTTGCCAATACCGTACGTTCCTTTGGCATACTTGATCAGGGTTCGCCAAGAACAACATCAATATAGCACAACCAAAGACAGTGAAAACTGCGAAAATTATAGAGACAACTCGTGGTATTGAAAATTACTTACCCAATTTTTAAACAATCTGTAGCTCTTCGATCAAACTATGGGTGTGTCCGTCCGTGACCGTTGTTCTTCGGGACGATATCGCGGTCTCAGAATCGGTCATCCAAGGGCCATCAACGCATCCCAAACGCTGTTTGTTGGTTTTAAATTCATAGCTAACCTTTACGTACCCTGAATGATAATGTCCTACGGTAATTTTACGCTAAACTGTACAAAAATCAGAGCGAAAAAATGACGACGATATACTCCTCGCTCAAACGTCCTAACGGCCTACCAGTGCATATCAGATTTAATTTGCCGCTCAGGATTTGACCCATGACCTTTTGGCAATCTGACCAATCATAAAGATATCTTCACATGATCTACAACATTCTGACCAATCATAAAGAAGTCTTCACATGATCTTTGACATCATCAGGCGTGATTCTAGAGTTCCGGGTTCAAAGTCTGTTCTGACCCACGCACTGTCTCCCTGCTTCAGCGAGCAGCTTGATCGAGCTCAGCTGCATGTGAGCTTGTGTTTGAAAACCAAAACGACACAAATACATGAGAATAACCTTCCTAGATGATACAACACAAAATTCTACAAAAACGGCTCCGACATAGCAGTCTCGTGACTTACAAACTTTGCCCGACGATGATTTTCATCGCGCACGTCCGTATTTTGAAGCCCAGCGTGATCAATGTTGAAACTATGCGTACATTATTATACGCTGGGATGGGAAAGCTCTATACCGTACGTACCTCCATGCCGTACGTACGCTTTCAAGACCTACTCCGTACTTGCAGTTCATTTAAAACCCGCGTGTGAAAAGGGAGTAAGAAAACACAAAAGAACAAGATATACGTTATTTTTGAGTTGCAGTTCTTTGAAAGACTAGTCTTTTCGAGGGAGATATGCACATGAAATAAGTTCATCATACGTCGATGTATGGTTCGCCAGAGTTCATATTTTGCAAAGCCTTTTTTCTGTAGAAACAGTTACGCTGTCAGTGAGTACCGATCATTTGCAAAACGTACAAAAGTCAGTGATTGATTTATTGCACCGATCAAAGTCAAATGGTAGTTTTTCACACAGTTTGTTGAAAATCAAAGGTTTCCTGCTGTGCCAGCTGTAGTGTCACTGTCAATGGATATCTCATCTAAGAATGCGTGACCAAGTGGAGTGTCAACTCAATGTTGTGGCTTATAGTGAGCAAAATCTTGCTCAAACTGTGTTTATTCAAATATTTTAGCATATCTGCCACAAAAGATTTGAGTGATTGTCTTTGTGTGCCTGTTAAGTGCCTCTAGTGGCACATATCGGCACATAATGAAAAAAAAGTTCTGGCAGCCTTTTTTGTGTGTAGCTTATAAGCCGCAAGACAGTGGGACATATGCCACAAAAAAAAAGTTTCGTAAGGGCAGCAAATGTTTGACCAGTTTACACCTCTGAGCGTCACTGAATGATTGACAATTGTTTGAATCGTGTAACGACTGTTCCCTCGGGGCCATTTCCTTTGTTTAGAAAGCGATTTTTCCCCTAATCGTCGTAATTTTAAAAGGCTTTGTGAAACTTTGCGGACACCTGCATGGCCTACGTGATTATGAAACAGTCTATGTTTATGGTATGCCAATAATGTTTGTTTGTTTGAGAATCGCTTCGGCTGATTTTCACGGAGCGATCTACCTTGCTGTTGCCAGTTGTCACTCAAGCGCCATTATGAATTTTCGATGAGTTAGGGGTCTTTTATACCCCGCACCGGGGTTTTAACCCCTTCCTGTCATCAGGTCTTTGCCAGCTTTCAATAATCGTCTTTTTGCAGAACGCTTCACGTTACGTCCACTCAGTGCATCGCCTGCAATGTTGAGTCCTGTTCTCAACATCTGTCTGCCAAGGACTTTGGCACCTTGTTTGAGCAGTGGCGTGGCTGCGCGGAAGAGTCCACCAAGGATGCCGCCCAGACCATATCCTCGTTGTACGGCTGCTCCCTGAAACGATGCTCCATTTCCAACCTGATCCAAATAAAACTTATTATATGTGTCTGGGTTGTTTTCGTAGACTCGCCGTCTGCGAGACATGTTCATGGCTACAACAGTGTTGGACGTCGTTTCCTGAAGGCTAGTGTCACGATCACTTTCCCACCTTGAAATGGCACTTTTTGACCCATGTCATCTCTTATGTAGACTTCTACTGTATCAAATTCACGATGTCTAAGGGGAAGAAAGTATGGAGTGTGGAAGGTGCGGTTGATCATCTGGCCATGGATCCCTTCCACGTTTTCTATTCTCAGCAGGGGTGCATACACATCTCCGACCAACTGTTCATCGACTAGGTCGCAGTACACATACAGAGAAGAGAGGTTTCGAACATTGAGCATGAAAGTTGCATCACTCTTCTGTCTTAAGATGGTATTGGGATAAAATCCCATGAGTTCGGCCAGACCTGGGAGAAAGTGGAGTCTGGCACCCTCACTCACATCAGCAGTTACTTTCTTGGATACCGAGTCGAAAGTCAACTGGACATTGTCGGGTAAGCCTTGCCCTCTCAGAGTGGTCAGTATACTTCCAAAACCATCATAATAACCTGCAGGTATTTTGACAAGTGTCTCTCTATGGTCCTGATCATTGTACAGGAGCAAGTTCCTACCCTCGACCACATTTTACCAAGAGAAAGGGTAGTGTATTTCCATCAAGGCCACTTCCCAGTTCCCCTGCAGAGAAATGTGTTTGGGTAATTTCACAGTGTAGCCTGTCACTGTATTATCCGGAAAGACGTCCATCGATGCATTGCTTGGCAACGTCAAGAAGAAGGGGTATTCAGCCATGATGACCGTTGAGTTCCAAATGTGGTGATTGGTCAGAGCACCTCCTTATTATATCTTTGCCAAGTCCGTCACCCAACTGTTAAACTTGGCAGGCCAACCATACCACTTGACCAAGTATTCTGTCTTTCCCTTTCTCTTTCTCATCTTGAGTACCTTTTCCACGCTGAAGACGTCATCATCTTTCTTGACCACTCTTTGCAGTTCTTCCTCATAGAATGTCCCTTCTAACTCTTCACCATCGTAATCTTTCAACTTGTACAAGGGTGGTCGATCAGAGATCCGTCCTGATATGGTAAAAACTTCTTCAGTCCAATTGGGGAGGTAGCCCTTTTTGAACATACGTTTGGCTTTGCTGATGCGTACTTGATCCCCAATGTCATATTTGAATCTGACAGTTTGGGGTTCAAAGTGACTGTACAGTGTATCCCACACTTCCTTCTCATTGGTCTTGTTCACATTGGCAGTTCCCAGTTTTCTCTTGATGCTGCGGTGCCAGGTGTTGTTGTAAGATCGCAACAATTGAGGAAGAATGAAGATGTACTTCAGGGTGTTGTTTCTGGTGAAGTATTTCCACATTTTGGTTTTCAGGGTCCGATTGAACCGTTCGACCACAGACGCTTTTGTTTCATTGCCGGTGGTGAAGAAATGAATGCCTTCACCCTTGAGAAATTTTTGGAATAAGTGGTTGACAAACTCTTTACCCTGGTCCGTCTGCAGTTTCTCTGGTTTTCTCCCACTTTTTAAAATCAGTTTGAAGACAGATACCAAGGTGGTTCAACGTTTATCTTTCAAGGGAATGGCTGTGTGATTTGCGAGCCATCTCTCGGATTTTTGAAGAGGACCAAGTAGTGTGAATTTAAACTCATGGTGCGAGTTTCTTTGCCTTGGTGAAATAGATTTTGTAAGATGAGCATCACAGACAGGTTGCGATGATGAGAGCCTTTGGTGAAAAGGTTAGTAATTCTCTGGTTGTTGCCAGTTTCTGACATCAGATCGTCGATGATCAATAAGTTTGTTTGCGTGGGAGAAAACAGTGTGTCCAAGTCGACAGGAATGCCCTCCACAAAATGAATACCAGGAATCTGGGAAGTCAGTTCTGTGTAGGCAGGTTGATACTCTCCATAGCACCAGACGATGTTTTCTGGAGAAGGAACAATAAGGGCTTGTCTTTCCTTCAGAAGTCGTTTCACAAATTCTGTTTTGCCTGACTGTGTTGGCCCACACACGAGTGCAGTGAACGGATGGTGAAGCCTTGCATCCATAACTTAGTTTGACTGATCTCCTTTTGTCAAAATGTGTACGATTCAGATCAAGTCATGCAGCAGTTGATGTGAGTTAGATTTCTCGGCCGGTTTTAAGAATCTATGTCTTACTAGTTTGTCTCCGACGTTATGCACTTGAACAAGATGATTTGCCACTCTGACCAGGTGTTTTGCAGGACATCCAGGATAAGGACAGTTCTTTCTTACTCGTGGCATATCAAACGGTTGGCTTACTTCAAATTCTCCTTTTTTCAATCAACGATCTTGACATAACCTTCGGTTTAAAAAATTTGTCGTAGATGATGTAAGGTAAAACACATAGGTAGACGAAGAACATGGGCTTTGAAAAGTCTCGATTGTTCACGATCAATCTTAACAATGTTTGCAGAATGACACCCATCATGCCAACTGAGTGAATTACATGAAAGCACTCTCTTACATAAGCAAGGAATACCTCATTGCACGAAAGAGGAAAGGGGGAGAGAGGGGCAAAGGGGCCTCCTTCTTTTCATGGAGGGCCTACATGAATTGCATCACAGAAAGGCAAGGGGGAGTTCAATGGGTTACACAAATTCACTGAAGGCCCTCGGGGCGTGGGGGCCTGAATTTTGGCCCTTGGGGCAAAGGGGCCATGCTTTTCATACCTTGCCATTCCTCAACATCTGCACACGCAAACGCTCTCTCCCACACATACAAAGACAAAACACCATTTTCTTCTTTCAAATCAATCCATCGAAGTGATGGATTCTTTAATGCCTGTTAGAAGAAATAACTTATGTAAACATGTTCCAAAACACTGTCAAAAAGTGATGTAAACATTCGAGATTCACACAACTTTTTTTTTGTATTTAACTTCTTATTCTATTTGTTCGGTCATCTTATTTTTTTTATCTTAAAGGCCAATGCAGATTAAATGAAAATAAATAAATAAATAAATAAATAAATAAATAAATAAATAAATAAATAAATAAATAAATCTAGCAACATATTTATATAACAATTGCAAGTTCAAAGGAAAACAAAAGACAGAAACATCTCATAATCTTCTTAACACCATAGTTAATCCCAATGCCGAGCCTTTTCTCCCGGGGATTCAAAATTCAACTTGAACAAAGAAAAAAAAGGTAAATACTCAGTGTCCATTAAAGTTTGAATAACAAATTCAACAATGATTCACATACTTTGTTTTTTTGAAAGAGTCCATTGTTTTTTGTTTATTATTTTTTTTTACTTTTAAGGGTTTGTTTAAAATTTGCGTCCGAGGGAGGAGGATACAACATTTACAGTTGCAGTGGTTCTGTGGAAACTCCATCCGCCAGGACTTTTCGCTTGATATAGAGGTATGAAAATCCACACTTAAGTTGTTGATAAGTGTACATGTGGAGTCCATGTAGACGGAATCCCCTGTTGGTCACACTCTGGTCACATTTGGAATGGAGGACGTCCATATACAACTCTTTGGTGATGGGGTTGGTTTTCTTGTTCACGCCCTTACATGAAAACTTATCTCCCTTATCTCCGCCAAAGCAGTAGTAGCATTTGCTGTTGAGTGCCACAATACCATCGCCTTCCCACTCGATCTTGAAAAGGCCAGGAGTTCGTTTGTCATACTGGTAGTGATCAGAGCGTGGAAACCAATGATGACGTTCAGCTTCATACAACTCTCTCATCTCTGGTTTGACCATTTCTTCCAGGCTGTTGGCAGCAATGGCGATGTATGCCAAATCGGTATCCATCTCCACATACTGGAAATCAGATCGCTCAAAGAATCGACACATGAAATCGTAGTAAAACTGCAACATTCGCATCTTTGCAAACTGGTAGACAAAGAGGCCAATCTGCATGGGTTGGTCAATGGTAATGGTTTTCTTGGTGGAGGAGACTTTTTATGTGTCGTCGGCAAAATCAACCAGGCGTCGAAAGTGTGGGGAGTTGACAAGTTTGGTTGCCTTGGCCAAACCACAGATATTGACGTCCAGATGTTTGTCTTTATTCATGAGTGTTTTACCGTAGGCACTATTCCCAAGAAGCTTCATAGTGTCTCCAAGTACGGCTTTGGTGGGATCTTCATCACCGAGTCGACGAGCTGTTGAAATGGACTCTCCAAACTCTCGAAAGCAGGTTTTTGGGGTGAATTCTAGGACCTGGTGAACTTTTTTCACAGTGAGACCATGATTCAGGTACCATTTCAGTAGGGAAGTGATAATGAGGAGCTTCTCACCGTGCAGACTACTGATCAGTGATCGTCAAGGACTTCTCAATTGATCGTGATTGACTGCATGTGAAAACATGTGTTCCCCAACATCTGACCTGGTGATGGAAATGTTCTTGAATATAGGACACATTTCTGATAAGTGATCCTGCAGATGTTCAGGAACTTCAAGGTCACACTCGACCATCCCGAAGAGCTCACCGTCCTTGACTGCTTCGATGATGTCCTCTTCAGTAACTGTGTAGCTCCTGTCAAGATACCTGGTGTTTCTCTGACGGATGAATGCTCTGAGATCAGGATCCATCCGGCGCATGGTACGGTAGTGACATTCCCACATGGTGACCAGGTTGCATCCCATGTCTCTAATGTAGGTTTCATTCTTGGCAGTCTCTTCCCGAAGCTCTTGCACAGACTTCCTACGAACTTCATTGACTTCTCGGTTTCTGTTCACATCACAATCATGCCCATGCCAGTAGCAACCATGAAACTGATAGACAGTGTTGTTTGCCTCACAGAAACCATCAACAGGGAGGCGACAACCGCCGAGACGTCTTTCTCTGGCATTGCCCCTGTGCTGGATGTGCAGGTCATCTTTAGTTGCCAGGTAGTCGAGCCACTGGGAGGCGATGGGTTCAGATAGTGTCCGACGAAAGTTTTCACATACCTTTCGACGAATGTAGAAGCCTGTGGGCATGTCTTGCATTAAGGCCCACAGATACAGTGCATTGGCATCATATCCTACGATACGCTTGCAGGGTTTCTCATTCCTGATGACTGTTTTACCTGCTTCATGGTAACGATGGAATATGATGCTGGGTCCTCTGATGATGTTGGACTTGAAGGTGTCGTACAAGTCTCTGTCCTGTTCGCTCAGAAGACAGAAGTTGACATCAGGGTCAAGCCGCTTGAACAGATAGCGCATGGTTATGCCAGGCAATGAAACAGCTTCTTTGAATGGATCAACCTATCGTTCCCTATAAAATTGGTACATGTTACCGATGGCTTCTAGAAATGGTTGTACATCGGCGTTATTGTACCACACAAGAAAGTCTCTGAAGGTGGTCATTCGATTGGTCTCCCACACTTGCTGACACAGCAGGTACTCTTCTTTACTGATATTTCTTTGCTTGAGTGTGCTGTAGAATGCTTCATGTGGTGGAAGTGATGGGGATCCCAGCTTTTCGAGGCAGTCCATCCATTCATATGGGAAGAAACCCTTTTCTTCAGTGGCATTGTACGCTTTCAGGAATTGACTGTAGCTACAGCCATGTGACACATAATTGGATATGTCGAGGAGTCGAAGAGTGTCAGTCTCCAGAGTCAGGTAGTCTGAACATCGCTTGATGACGAATTTTACTGTACTCTCCCGTAGAAGCTCTGGCCACATATATGCCTTGGCTGCATTGAGATCGTAGCGACCAGAGTTGAAGCCAAGGACTGGCAGTTGTTTCAGGTGGTTAATGAAACGGGTTTTAAGTCAACACAAGGGGTGATCATCATCCTCTTCACTGCCTCCTTCTTTCTGAATTCTCTTGTCCAGTTCTTCAAGACATTCCTGGAATCTAGGTTTCATGATCTCGTAGCACCGTTCGCTGATGGTTTGTAAGTATTGTAGCATTTCAGACACCAGATGTTGCGGGTTCCCATCTGTGATGAAACATCGTGGCTCTTCATAGGATGGCACATTGCTACAGACACTTACACTGAGTAACTCATGTTTGGATACAAAACGGAGTTTCTCTGCATCATTTGAAGGTAAGCTGTCCTTATCCAAATAGCATTCAAAATGGAATGTTGCTCTGCAGGAATAAAATCGCAATTCTTCAGTTACCATGATTCCCACATCATCCAGAGATTCAAATACTGTTGGGTTGAGCTATAATACACCTCCAGGAAAATTGTGTTTTGTCCCTGCAGAGCATGTTTTTTCATGCTTGACTAAGTTTCTGAAGTGGTTGAAGAGTTTATCACAGGAGGAACACTTGTATGACTGAGCATAGTGGTCAAAATCATTAATGTATGAAAAATGACCTTCAGAATGGTTGACAGTGTCCGTGTGTTTTCTCATGGATCTATAAACGTGCTTGACGATCCTTTCACCCCTTGTCATCTCATCTTCTTCCTCGATACTCATTTCACAGACTTCTATATTGATGGAAAAGAGGTCTTCCAGAGTTGGAAAGTCCTCAAATGACACACCACCAAAGTTGACACTAACAGTCTGTTCCTGACTTTGTGTAAACTGTCGTGAGTATTGCTTTGCCGCAACTTCCAGATTTTTTTCTTCATACCCTTTGGCAAGAGCAAGGCAGCGGAAAAAGCAGAACTTGTCATTGTAAGGACGAGCTGTACGAGGACAGTGGATCAAAGGTACAACACTTTGAGACGTCATCAGGTAATCTGGGAGGGTGACATCACTGCAGCCGATGTAATGCTTTGGCATTTTGACGATGTAAACAGTGATATTAGTGATCAGCTCAATCACCCATTTTGAGTCTGGTCTATTCTGTTTGATGTGTTCAAGTATATCAGTGTCTTGCAGACGGGTTAGAAAGTCATTCAGATCATGTTGATTCCTGATGAGAACAGGCGCATCTAACAGGTGATTGTTGTGGGATGGATAAAAATACCTCAATGCTCCCGTTTCGACGTGACGCATGATAAAACCAAGTGTAAGATTTACCTTGTATTGAGTGGACTGTCTTTGATGAATTGTCTGAAGGTATCGCGCTATCTCATTACGATGAAATCCACCATGGGTTCGGAAATTGTAGACGTCCAGCAATGGGTTTCCCTCACGATGTCTCGATCGAATGTGGGGCCAATTTTCCCTATAGAGGGGTAGAATGTCAGGCTCCACATTACCATCGTCACTGTCATCAAAGATTGGTTCCAGTGGATCAACAGGTAATCTGCCTGAGGTACGTGTGACGCTTTCCTCATTGCTGTCAACCTCTCTGCTATTACTGCTGCTGTTACTATTGCTGGCATCATGTTGCTTTTGTCGATGACCACCTGCTTGTACATTGTCTGCATCATCGTTGTCAGAACAGGACGAAGCAGAAGAAGATGAAGAAGAAGAAGAGAAGGATGAATGGTGCGCATCTTCCCGGTGGTTGTGACTGTGCTTTTTCAATGCCTGAAATGATTTGAATCGGCGGGAGCATCTAGCACACTTGTATGAGATGGCCTTGGACAATTTTTTGTGAATTTTAATATGGTTGGTGTAGTGGGACCTTCTGGTGAATACCATATCACATGTTGAACACTTGTATGTGCTTGGACGACGATGGCAATCATGGATATGTTTTCTCAAATAATCCTTGCAGGCCAAGCTTTGATCGCACACAGGGCAGGTGAAGTGATGATCTCGAGATTCAGCATGAACAGTGTTTGTGTGTCTCCTTTAGGCTATCCTTGCGGCTGAAAGATCGATCACAGCATGGGCAAGGGAAATGAATGTTCTCACCATGGACAGTACTGACATGACGCTTGAGATCTCGGTGTCGTACAAATGATCTGTTGCACTGGGAACATATGCGATCTTGAGCCGAGGACTGATTTTCAGTTTGTCCAAGTGCCTGCATAAATTCAGGTGATGGTTGATGATTAGTTGTCTTTAATGTCAGGCTTGCTCCTCCTATATCAGAAGGACCCGGCTGCATAAATTCAGGTGATGGTTGATGATTAGTTGTCTTTAATGTCAGGCTTGCTCCTCCTATATCAGAAGGACCCGGCATCATTCTGAATAGATATATAAAAATAAATAAATAAATAAATAAATGATTTAATAAAAACATAATTTAATCAATTGTGACTCTATTAATATATTGTAATGATCTTATTTTATTTGTTTTTGGGACGAGTTAATTAAGGTAAAGGGCGACGAATTTGGACGCGCACACGCTTTAGAACGTTTCTGCGCAGATTTAACTCCAGCCTGCCGCAAATGGGTTATTTTGTAGCGCATGTATTTAACATTACCTGTCATTGTTGAAATTGCGCTTTTACCTAATTTTTTGACCCAGTGTCTTAGAAATACATGTGACCTATTACCTTGTCATATTTTGACCCCCTAGGAAGCTGATTTTTATTCAATATGAGCGAAAAATTAACATTTCTCTCCCATTTATATGGCGCAAATTACCCGTTCACCTGGAGATATTGTAAAAAGTAGCATGGTGACACCCTTTTATTGAAAGTGTAAACTAAACGGTATTATGTCAGGAGTTTATTCGCCAAGTTTGGTCAAAATGACACCATTCAAAGCGACAGGAAGAAAGTTCGAAAATTATGTAGTGATATAATTTCGATATCGTCATCGATACTTATGTTAAAATTTCTTCACAAACATCATGAAAACTGTACATTCGATAGATATGGATCTTAAGTCTTGGTATTTATTAAAATTAACTCATTTGCGAGCTATGTGAGAGGTCAGAAATCGTCAGTCTGCGCCCCCAATCTGCGCTAGCGCATTTCAATCTGCGCTATTGATCTGCGCTCCCATTCTGCGCTATCAATCTGCGCTCCCATTCTGCGCTATCAATCTGCGCTCCCATTCTGCGCTATCGAACTCTCAGGGTACAGATCATGGAGTGAGTAGAATTCAAAGAATATCCAAGGTAAAAGGGACAACATATTACATTATTGTTTTGAAAACTTGTATTTTTGTCCATTACTTTTTCCCGAACGACTTTGCTCAAACTGTCTATAGTTAACTTAGTGGTAGATGGTTTGTTGCATTATATGAGTCCGCACAGTAGGTCAAAATAATGTCCCCAAATAAAAATACATGGGTGAATGCAAGTGTTTTCACTGGCTTACTAATTTTTCTCACTAAGATCTGCTTTACCTCAGTCAAAAAAGATCGGACTAAACAGTTTCCGAATTTTCCGAATCGGCACAACATCTTGCTGAGACACGCGAAGACCGAATTTGACTGTCGTGTCTGTTTTCAAAAATATCTTCGCACAGACGTACGCATGAACTGTGTTCAGAGAGGTAGAACACTGCGGGACTAAACTGTGGTCACTGAAAAGCTAGAATTGTCATTGTGGAACAA
>LD351128.1:6205-22093 GCA_001465055.1 Ptychodera flava
ATTCTCCTTAGCAAAACCTCGGAATTTCAACTTTCAAAATTTTAAAATAATCATATAAATTTTGCAATATCTGTCAGAAGTAGTGAATAATTGAATGACTTATTGAGGCATTTTAATTTACACCAGAATTACTGAGTTTCTACAGCGAAATTTACATTCGTGGACTAAATATAATTATGACACCCCTTCTAATACGCAAATAACCTATTGATAACCGAGGTATATTCTCTCCCGTGAATGTTGTGGGCGAGACTGCCAAGTTACAGATGCATTTTTGAACATATCGGTTACAAATTTATGTTGAATCTCATAAGCATTGTTTTAAACTACGTGCCGTAATGTCGTAAAGTTATTTTGTGATCGCAAACATCAATCAACGGGGATGCGCTTGTTTACAACCAGTGGTAATCTATATCAAAATCACGATGGTTTCTGAGATTGTGCTGCATCTTGTATATTTAATATGTTTGCTCTTTAGTATGAGAAATGATAAATCTAAGCAATAATTCTTTGCAATCAAATCATTTGAGCAATTATACTAACCGCATGATTGGATGAAAGTGCGTTTTAGATACAATAGCCATACTCAGAGTTTCTATGAATTTTTCTCGCAGTTTCTAGCTCTACTGGTTCTCTTGCCGAAAAAAGTTTGCAGCCCCTTCATATTTTAGATTTCTGCGTGATAATAACGTCAAACCCAGTATCTCACAAGGTGATATTTTAAGAAATGGCGACAGGTGATATCTTGAGAAACACTCCTACTAAAGTACAAGAAATCGCATGTTATCCTGGTATATTCGTGCACGAAATTTAAGAGCATGGTGCTTAAATATGCGTGTATAATCAGTTAAAGAGGTCACTTAAATCTTACTTTTTAGCAAAAGTAATAAATAACATTATATATTACTAATAAATTCTTCTTTTGTAATATAAAGACTCAAGATACACAAAAATGGACCAGCACAATGGAAATTTAATACGAAATAACTTTCCCTCTTATGTTAATTTTAGATAAATTCAAAAAATTGGTCGAACATGCACAGACTCTAACGAAAAATCCTATAACAGTAAGGGAAAGTGGGCAATTAACAGAACCCCACGACTTGCTAAAGGCGCTATGTGGTCATGGTCATCTAGACGAGCGCAATTGTGGTACCTTGGTGTATCTTCTTGAGAAATCGAATTGCGCAGATATCGCTGAAAAGGTCAAAGCTGAGTATGCAAAAGGATTTACAAGAAAAGTCCAAGCTCGAGGTTCTCAAGATTCACAAGGTAAGACTTAAGCACGTTCTTGTATTTTCAATATTATCATGTACAGTTGTGCATCTCACAAGTAATCACTGATCCTCAATGATTGCTTTATCCTTAGAACTCAGTGTCGCACCATAATACATAATAATGATTGACGAAAATCTTTTGGAGGGCCACTTCTGCAGGTCCTCTGAGATAATCAATTTCATTGGAAGTGATAACGAATTGTTTTCTAGAACAAATTGAAATTGCTGCATTGCTAAACCCTGGTAGAGTATGTTTAGCTGAAAGCAATGTTGCGCATCATGATATTCTTACTTGCGCAATCTTAGAATAGGTCCATGATTTCAAAAATTTCACTAGAACGGGTAGGATTCATTCAAATCGTCAACTCTAGTAGTTTTTTGTGCACCGATGCTATATTGTTAAGTTATTTAAAGTTGTCAGAAACGTCCCTAAAACAGTTAACACGACTGGAACTACCGGGTAATTCGGGATCGTCACATTTTTCAAACTTCTCAAAAGTGTTAGGTGCCATAATGCTGAATGTTGCAACATTGCAAATTGATTATAAAAACAAGTGAGCTTACATTTACAGCTTAAACCACAAATTAGTTCCTATCATATTAGTTTGCAATTCTACGACTTAATTTACACAGCCACAACTACCGCAGGTGAAGGTTTACAGTCTTAAGTTTTATTCTAAATTAATGCAACGTTATATGTGTAAGCTTCTTGAGATCATATATAAACAAATTTCTTATGATTTCCTCGTTTTCAGATGATAGTGAAAAACCTCCGACGGATCACATCATCGCCATGCCGGTACCAGAGCCAATCTCACCAAAGCCACACATAGGTTCCATGACAGAGGAAGAACAAATTGATTATGCAAAAGAGCTATCTCTATTATATCAAGGTAGCAGTACCGGTAAGTGTAAAAAATGCCATATTAACTAAAAGGATTATGAAGTATTTCCGTATCGGCCTATGGCATATTACCTGATCAAATATGGTGACAAGTGGGCCAGAGCTTTATTCCTTACTTGGCAAGGAGAAAAGGGGACTATTTATAGTTTTACATGAAACACGATAGGAACTAATTTGGGATAATTAGATTTTCATATTTTTCAAATTTCTCAGAAATGTTAGGTGCCGTAAAGCTTAATGTCGCAATATTACAAATTGCTTATAAAATCAAGTGTTTAACTAAAAAGAAAAAGCATATGGGCTTACATTTGCATATTAAATTGACATAACTACACCATCAAATTATTCCAAATTAGTTTCAATCGTGTTATGATGTTTCTCGTATATTGTTGTTAGAGGATAACAGGCTAAAGTCAAAGAGAATAGTACTACCATGATAACATTTTGCCCGATATCTTCATTTCATAGTTCATGTGTGTTCACACACACACACACACACACACACACACACACACACACATATATATATATATATATATATATATATATATATATATATATATATATATATATATATATATATATATATATACACATAAGTCCTTTTCAAATAACATCAAGTGTTCAAGCTTTTCTGCTGCAGATTGTCTTTATTTATATATGCCTTTAAGTCTGCAATATTTTAATAAACATTAAGTATACAGATATTTCGAGATTGATTTTAGCCAAGGCAAAAGCAAATGATCTGAACGTCAATTATAATGTAAAATATTTGTCTACCAACGTAAAACTGTAATATAAATTGTCAATTTACTCTGAAAACGACGGAAGCTTTCATTTCGGAGCCCTTGGATATATATTAATATGGATAATTACATTACTCCAGAAACAAAGCAAACTAGCTGTAATTGTATAATCCATACGAACGTTTTAGATTTCATGTTTATACTCAGGAAATAATATGACACTGTGTGTAATGATCGGCACATTCACGGTCACGCTAGTTTTGCATATAAATTCCAAATATTATCTAACAATTTTTATGGCTTAAGCAGTGAAACTCTCTCACATTGCAAAACTGGGTGTTTTATTACGTAGTCACTAAAGAGACAGTTTACTATTTTACTGACAAAAACGATGCTGAAGTTATTTTCGTATTCATTTTCGTATTCGTTTTCGTATTCGTATTCGTATTCGTATTGAAGTCACTGACAGAAATTGGTATTTTTAGTCCAGGTTTCAGGTGTAAAGTGTGCAATATACGATATTTACTGAGATTTAAATATTGTGATAATTTGGTTCGTAATTTCATCTGCCAAATTTGGTTAAATTTACATAAATTTGCATATGTAGATTTTAAAGAATTTTGTTTACCTTATTTTATTTGAAAAAAGTTACTTAAAACCAGTTGGGATCTGGTAAGGCAGCATCTTCGCTTGCCAAAGCCTCTTGTCCAGGCAGCTGGATACACCCGGGTCCCGAAGTCAGGTAGTTAGTGTCAAGTAACGGGACTCGTGCGAGCGAACGGACGATGGTAAGGCAGTTGCAGTTGTTGTGCAAAGAGCTGCCCCGGATTGTACCATTATTTTTGCGGGGAGGGCAGAGGGGTGTGAGGCACTGCAAAACGGGTGACTGTTGAAAGCTATGATGAACGGGGGACTTGTCGTCCAAATAAAAGAATGTGAAAATTATTATATCCAGTCATCCTTTTGGATTCACTATAGAATAATCATATCCATTTAAAATTTGTATTTCAAGTATTTTATTTGATTTTGATATGGCTCTATGTTGACCTGAAATAAATAATAATAACAATACAATACAATTCACTGATTGTTTACAAAACTTTATTGCTCAACAACACACTCAGGGAGAGCGGTAAGGCAAAAATTACAAAATTCCAAGTTACGACAAAATTGTATGTGTTGCTACTGGGGAGAAAGTAATAGAAATCAATCACGATAGGTAGTGTATCTTTCAGAGTAAAGATGTGACCAATAATAACACAAAACCAGACCAATCGATAATTTCATGTATTACATTCAATAAGAGCTCAAAGTGGCGACCATTTTCAGTCGCATAGGCGACCAAATTTCATAAGATTGCGACCGAAGGTTAGTTGCATTTTGCAACTGAAATTTTTTCAAGACATTTCTCCATACGTGATCAAATTCAACATGTATTTGCTCAGTGTTCACAAAGCATTGTCCCAAAAGGCCGCAACCCCCAAAATACACATAAAGCATAGCCGTTGAGCGGAGTTACTCAAAGGCTTGAGCGCGTTGTTTCCATTGCTCAGCGCTGAATGTGTCTGCTGATGTTATCTTCATCTGTCAAAATATCCAATGAATTTAATGATAAATTTCCCTACAATCCAATCAAGTATCAGAAGCAGTTTTAGTGCTGTCACGTCACTTTCAATCGACCAATCATAATCACAGCATAACTTGTCATTAAAATATAGCTGACAAGGGAAAACAAGTCCAACGCGTAACTGCAACATGTTATGCGTTCACGTGCGTAATGAATATTCGCGTGGTGGCCTGTAGGATGCAAAGCTCTCTTGACCATTTCAGGAAATCGGTTCTTAGGAAAGCAGATCAAAGCATCGATTTAATCAAGCTTGGACTGGATTAGCCTGTTTTATAAAGGTTTTCGTTTTCAGCTAGAACTAAATAGCAAACAACTTTGTTGAAATATCATAAGCAAATCTGCCGGGTAGCGACTGCAATTATTTAAAACAGACCATGGATGTACAAAATTAGAACAGACGTATCTATAGCGTTCGACCCCGGCGATCCACAAACACTGGGATTTAATGCGCATATACGTTTGAGTTTTGTTCTCTTGCCTACAAAATATCCATCGAAAGTTGATAGTTGCTGCATTTCTATTTAGAAAAAGTAGCCGTCTACGGCTAGCGGCTTAATTGGTTCCCCAAAGTAGTACTGCTGAAAGTTTTTGGAGTGATCTGCAGAACAGAATTGTATTGAATAAAGATCTAAGAGCCTTGCAAACTACGTAACACTAAAACTGGATTGCAAAGTAACAAATGACGGAAACCACTCGCGAGCCAGTAGCGATAGCTACTAGACAAGCTGAATTCTATTTATCATAGAATACAGGTATTTCTCGATATTTCGTGGTACAAATCAATTTCCATGCATTCTGATGTATCTTATCACAACGCAAGTTGGTCAACATGTTCTGGCAATGACAGTTGACGCAAACGCAAGGAAAGAAAAAGATATGGGCCGTACTCAAATAAAGACAACAGCTTATACATTAATTTTGTCTTTATTAGGGAAACAACTGTACTCATCGGGACATAGGCCTATGGAGTATGATACCATTTTATTCGTCTTGTTTTCTTTTATGACGCTTTCTCACATCACATGAAGTGATATTTTCTTTGCGACAGCAGTCTAAATATAGCATGTCATTCACTGTCGTTATGACGATCACTTTTACAGAGATATCAGTTTAAAACAAGAAAATTACCTTTACAACTCGTCAAATTGGGCGGGTCAGCTAAATTTCCATTATTGATACTAACGATGTCAACAGAATGTTGAAGTTGGTTGTTGTGATAGAAGTTAATACGAAACCGAATACGAATACGAATACGAAAATGATGTTTGTTTAAAAAATATTTCCTCCAAAGACTACTACTGGCCCACAGGCGCTCGTTAGCTTGGTAGTCTGCTAAATAGATTGATTTTTGGCTCGATCTATCGATCCCGTGGTCGATATGCCCGCCACTGTAACCTAGTGAGTATTTAGGTTACAGTGGCGGGCATATCGACTACGGGATCAATAGATCGAGCCGAAAATCGATCTATTTAGCAGACTACCCAGCTAAGGACCGCCTGTGTACTGGCCGTTTGTTTTTAAAATCTCTCCTCTATAGATTGAAAAATATGGTTGCTATCAATAAATGATTGCTAGCAACGATATTTTTTCAATCTAGGGCCTAAAGAGATTGGATCGGTTTCAACTTACATTCTCAAATATTGAAGTAATCATGATATATTATCATAAAAGCACTTAAAGTTCTGTAAAGACAGAACTTTTATATAAAACGTACGAAATTTGGACTAAAAATAAAAGATGTTGTCAGTGACTCCAATACGAAAACGAATACGAATACGAAAACGAATACGAAAACGAATACGAAAATAACTTCAGCATCGTCTGACAAAAAACGTCCAGACAAAAGAATCTCTGTAACTCCATTGGCTAGTTGTTGAAAGCATAATTTTCCTTGCAACATTCGGACAAAATTTAAGTATATATTGAACATGGTCGCTGAGTTGTTCGCTTTGATTACAGGTGGCATAAAAGCACGCTCTTCATCCTATGGGAAAGGCAGTAACCCTTCTGGTAAGTTTCCTATCACAGTCACAGAAATGTATTAGAGAAACGCGTACATCTATGAGTTAAGTTAATAGAGGAATATTTACACAAATGTTGCCTCCAATGATTTTTGGAAAGCATGATAGCAATGCATCTAAATTGAAGCAAAGTACTAGGCTGACACATGACCACACTTTTGGTTTTTCTTAAACAAGACGCAAGTGGCGAATCTAAAACAATAGTGTGACAAGAATCGGGTTACGTAAATTGTATGTGTATTTTATTTCTGTTGAAATTAACATTGTGATATTTAATTGACTTATATTTAAAAATATTGATCACTGAAAACGATATGAGGGATTTCAGACATATAGTTTACAAGTGCCGAATCTAATACAATAATGTGACAAGAATCGGGTTACGTAAATTGAATGTGTAATTTATTTCTGTGTGAAATTTACGTGGTGATATTTTATGGACTTCAGACATATAGCTTACTTCCTTCTGTTATTTGTCTAGGTTCATCAGCCCTACTTATCTGTAACAAATGGAATAATGGTTTGGATCGGGTAGCGATTGTTAATCAGAGTCTTGCTACTCGATTAGCAAAGAAAGTTCCAACATATTCTACAATTTTGGACGTAAAAGATAAAAACATCACTGAAGATGACGAAACGGGCGTGAGACTGGTCAGTCCTGATAAAGAGGTTGTGAATCGATCTCGCAACAGGACGCCTAATATGGAATGGCTATGTGCCACCCGTGCAAGCTATTTCCCTCACCTGAAGTCCATCATCTCTGGTATTGGTCTTGTGGTAGGGCATTTTGCAGTAGATGGAGACAATCAACATCTGGCCACTGCAGGTTTGACAATAATGAGCAATGCTACCAGTGCTTTAAAATTCATTTTGCTAAACCATGAAATCGGAGAAGACTGTGGAAATATTGATATAGAGAACAGCGCTTGCGAAGTTGCAAGTATGGCACACATCATCTTCTCTGTTGGTCCGTACGTGTATGAGTACTACCACAATAAATATCGGCTCTTGAAGTCCGTCGAACATGTGTGTTACTATCCTGATCTGAATAAGCAGTTCTCAAAGACCATAGTGAAGCCATACAGTGGCAATCGTAAGCAAATTCTCACAATTTGCGATGTTAAGTCAAAGGACGACTTCTGTAGATATGATGTGGTTGCAATGGCAATTGGGAGGGTTGGACAGCAATTCCATGGTGTGCATGAAACGGTTCCTGTTTGGAAGTTGCATGGCGTTAATGAAAGAATCAGCGATGACTTCAGAAAGTATCTCATCGCTAAATCACAGTGTGGACAACTGGACATCCCTGCACCATACACGGATGTTTCTCTGGCTACCTTAAAGACTGCAATTCAGCAAAGTGTCTTACTGTTAGCACCAGAGAAGAAGGATCCATTCAACTTTGCGGCATATCTAGCCATGCAGGCTGGTCTTCCCACACTGGTTCCTAGCTGTTCTGGCATCAATGTATTCCTGGATACGCTCTTTCCAGGGGATGACTACAGCGATTATTGCAGTGTTGAAACAGGATTCTATGAAAACACAGCGGAAAAAGACAGTAAAAAATGGTGTGATAAAATCATCAGTAGAATCATGCCAAGGACGAGTAGTGTTGCCTTCAAGAAAGCTGATGAAATTAAAAAGAAGCTGGTCGACAACCCTACAATTTTACAGTCTCAAAAGCAATTCTTACATAAATGCCAGGAGGTTTTGAAGTTTCAGAATGGTGAGTGACTTGTCCTTGAGTCAAATTGAGAAATTTCAAAAACATACAAGCGCTTGAACACAGCCGATTAAATCAACGCCTATTCAATCCTCTACAGTATTCCAGGCTCTTACACTGCTATGCAGATAAGAATGGACGGTGAAATTGATCTAAAAGTTATCAAACTTGTGTAATTGGTTTGTAAAGTTGTTCCAAAACTTGCCTCAGAAGTTGCACTGACTTGTTGTAATTGCGGTGAAAATCAAAGAGCTTTTATGAACCCATAATAAACACAAACCTGGGAGTACCCTTTTGCTGTGCACTTCACATACACAGAATCATATTACATTCCTTATATACCACCGCTCTGAGTTACATTGTATCACAGCCGGGTCAGAGTCTAGTTGTGATTAGACTCTTTTTGCCTTTGCATTGAAAGAAATTCTTTGACAAAAAAGCATGATCTGCGGGGCAAAGAGGTGTACATACGCGAGAAGCTGTTTTTTAAAATGTACGGGGATGGAAAGTCAGGAAATCTTAAAGCCGAACTTTTCAATCCCAGGTTCTCGCATTAGTGGAGTTCTCCTCCTAGTCAAACGCTTGGCCAGTACGATGTTTGATTTCCATAACATTGATTACACAAACTGATCTCAACCTTTTGTCACATTTGGTAATCCTGCAAAAATAGTTTATGCAAGCTTTTGATTGACGGTCGGTTCAAATCGCCAACGGTCATTGATTCCCCACCACAAACGCTTGAATTTCCTAAAAAACTGTCTTCCAGTCGCGTTAGACTTGGAATATAACCACAGAGTTCGATCGGCAGCAACTTCGCGCTGACCGCTTGGCAGTCTGTCTGTGTTTTTGCGGCCGGGGAAAACTAAAAAGTTGCATTTTCTGGAGCGTGTGCCTGCATGTTGCCTGTTTGGTGTCCACTTACACAATGAACGCCGCCATAACTTGGCGTCCTTTTAAAGGGGGGCTCCGCCTTTAACGCTACTGTCTACACACAGAGATACTAATCAGTTCCTATCGGTCAATAGGCTTTGTTGCTCTATCAACAATTACAGCAGAAGCCTACTGTGAAACAACACTAACATCCGTCTGTTGTTTGCCGCAACTTAACTACAGATATCGATCCTGAAGTAAATTTTAGAACAACTCTACAAACCAATTACACAAGTGTGATAAAATTTAGATCAATTTCACTGTCCATTCTTATCTGCATAGCACAGTAATGAAAGCTGGCCCGCAGTAGCTAAAATTTAGTCATAAGGTACATCAGCAAAAGTCATGTAAAAAGTCATGGGGTGGTCAAAATGTAGGACATGTGCTCCCTTCAGCGTCACATGTTGATAACTGTCTACTAGCATCATATATATATATATATATATATATATATATATATATATATATATATATATATATATGTACGTATGTATGAAGAGATTGAGACATGCAACTTAGACATACACTCACAGACAAACAGACTTATATTGCGATCAATTTATGTTGTATCAAAAATTCAAGAACCTCAGAAGAAGGAAACAGTTCTTGGAAAACGAAGTCACAGTGTCGTTGAGTCGCTGAGTGAAGAGCCTGTCAAGCCAGACCCAGACAGACGACGCAAATCCGCACCTCATAATGTACTTGGCAGAAAGGCTGATCAAGTTCCCTCTTTCAGCAGTGATGATAGTAGGAGGTCATCAACAGGTGACGCTGAAGGAAGACAGAGAACAATATCATCGGGTAGTGCTTTATCCTTAGCGTCTATTGATGAAAGTCCAGACGATGACTTTGATGGCATGAAATCACCAGAAAAGGTATCACCGTTTACATGTTACTTCTCATGTTCATTCTTTATATCCTAGAATTACGTAAATATATAATGAAGCATTTCTCATTATAATAATGGAAATCTAGATAACTAAAGAAGACAGAATGAGCAACTTCTCTTTGAAAAATGATATTTAGCGAACATTATGTTGCTTGCGTAATATTCGCGTATACTAATCCATACACGCATGACTTGTCATTTAACAAGATATTTTACAAAACCATAGAAGTAATGCGTTATTTATTTTATATGCTTAATATATCTCCATATCTTGTAGTTTTTCTTTCGATTTGTATGCATAGAGAAGTTTAAAGATAATGCCAGTATACTCATATTGAACAGGTATAGGTATTTTGCTACGAATTTAATTTTTTACAAATATGATTTCTCTGTTGTTCCTCTATCTTTACTTTTCAGCAATATCGTGCATCTTATCATTCTGGTAAATCATATGGATAAAGAAGTTTACTAACTTTTATCAGGCCTATGCCCTTTTAAGAATGTATTTATTACCTGTATGAATATAAGGAATTATGAATTAAGGAAGAGCATTTTGGCTTGGTAATGAACTAGAAAGAATCTAACATTGTCTCCTAGTAGTATACGTCATTCAGTGACGCGACTCTCTACATTATTCATTTTTGGGAAACTATCACTGAGTTTTTACGTCAGAAACATTTATTTAAATATATTTTTAATATTTGTAGGTGTCTACTGAAAGAAGCACAAAGTGGGCAGGGCAACTGGCTGCGCTAGAAGCCGAGAAAGACTGCTTTGAATTGTTGAAAGTATATAAGATTGGCAAAGCGCAAAAATATCGAATTGGCAAAGGGTAAGGGATGTTTTTCTTTTGATTGTTTTTATAGACCCGGCACAGTATATGTACTACCAGTATCTCAGTGCCCATTTTGGGAGTAAGTTTGCTTCTTAAATGTCTAATCTGGGATCATTAGCTACTAAGAACATGCTGCTGCTTTTACTTATCGTCCACACATATTCAGCTACACATATTATGTGACTGACTTTCTTGACATGTACTTAATAATTACTTATCTCAAGTTATACACTAAAAGAACTGAAAAAGGAATTTAACTTAAGTAGTTAACTTTGATTTATTCTTGCAGGCAAAGCGGCACAAAAGTGTATCTCGGTATTAATGAGGAAAAGCAATCACCAGTTGCTGTAAAGATTATCGACGCTGATGAAACAGGGACAAACCAAAAAGAAATCGAAAGTAAAATGTCGAAGAAGAGCAGCATCAAAAAATCAAAGCATATTGTTCAACAACACGTGCGTAAATCTTATGTATACTGACGCCTCACAGAGTATGAATCGCATTGATAATAATTACCTCAGAGAAATCAATTATACACATTAGCGAATAGGCAAACTCCCTTAAAAAGAAGACATTAGCTTGTATCAAGAAGATTTTCGTTACAGTGAAACACTAGCAATTAAGCACAAAATTATAATTCTGTCAGCCAAACTCCTAGAATATATGTCTAATAAGGTGAAAACTGTGATCCGAAATTGGCCGTGGGAGGGTACATGGTGTAAGCTAAATCCGTAGATGCCTCAGGCAAATGTGATGTATCCCCTTAGTCAAGAATTCATAGTTTTGAATCAGTTTCTCGTTACCAGTAGGATTATAACATTACCGGTCGTTGCAAGGTGAAAAATAATTCTTAGCTTCGCTTTAAGAGGTATCAGATGCTGAGATAATATTTTATAAACTACGTGAGTCATGTACGTCGACAAATATTAGTACATTGTGTAAAATTGCTACATTATTATGTTTGTTACACAGCATGGCTTTTCCCTTTACAAAAAATACTTAGCTTAGCAATTTTTTACTATCGTCGACTGCCACTATAAAGAATCTCATTCTATGACCAGTGAGTTAAATTGTGATAACAAAGTACTGCATTTCTTTCTTTTTCAATGATTTTCTCTGAAGAATTCGATATCGCTGAGAAAAATGTACAATAATTTTCACTGAACGTACCAGTATATCCCGACTAAATCAGACGTGATTTCTTCTTCAAAGGATGTCATCGAACATGGTGAGGATCTGTATATTGTCATGGAACTTTGCGAGAGAACATTGAATGATCATATAAAACAAAATAAAGACATGCCACTGAAGGAAAGGAAACAGCTGGTCCTTGACATGGTGACAGGTCTTAAATGTTTACATGAGGATGCAAACATTGTCCATCGGGATTTAAAGGTAAGTGTTTATGATTACTATAAAACTACTTCAAACTATAAAGTTGACCATTAAGCAGATCATTCCTTCCAAATTTATATTTTTTATACGGGTATAACTGACTTCTTTATCGTTAGTTTCTGACTTTCAGGGCACAATAATGTTGACGTTATCATTTACAAGTGATTAGTTAAATCTGATTTTCATGAAAATGTTCGTTTGATTAATTATAATTATTCATTTCCTTTGGAAAGGTCAATCAACATCAATTTTATTGAATATTCTATGATAGTTTTAGTGGGTTTTCAATAATGCATAAATAATGCCTTCATATAGTGCAGAGCCTTATGAATGCTCTAAGACTATATATATATATATATATATATATATATATATATATATATATATATATATATATATATATATATATATATATTCTCCATGTTATGAGACGAATACTGATGACTGAGGTTAGTAAATGAAATGTGATGATTCACTGGTTCACCAATCAGCTCATTTCATTTCAAATCAATAACGTTGGTTACCAGAATTGTAAGAGATAGTACAGGGTCTGATATAAACAAATTCACAATATTTCAGCCTCAGAATATATTAATTGGCATTGATGGTGAAGCCAAACTTAGTGATTTTGGAATAAGTCGTCAGCTGGATATTATGAAGACCAGCAAGACGTTCCAGACAGAAGTAGCAGGCAAGTCCACAATTTTAAATATTTGGTAAGATTTTGATTGCCTTTAAATAGAATTAAGATAATAAAGCCCACCGCTTCCCTTTTACGAATATATCAAATCTGTTCAACATGCTCACATTCTTGTTTATTTAATTTTCAACTTCTGGAAGTTTTAGCACATTGCTGTTTTTCCATGAATGAGTCATCCACAATGTAATTATTATCGAATTTGCAGGCACTCCATGTTGGCTACCTACAGAAGCGATCAATTGTAAGCATGGCAAATTTGACGGCAGTCCTAAAGGTGATATCCAGGTAAATTCTATGGTCATTCTCGTTTTCGTGCACACTACGCCAGAGGTTCACGGTTTTGAGGCTTTGTTAAGATTAGAATTTGCCAATATTTTACTCAATTTATTTCTTGCATTGGTCTTGAAGGTTGCGGGGATGTTGATGTATTACATATTAACTAATGGTCGACACCCATTTGGCACACAAGGCTCACAACAAGAGATCTCGGAAACTCAAAGAAGTATATCCTCTGGAAAATACAGTCTTTCCGACCTCAACTGCGTTATGGGAGAACACTTGATATCATTGATGCTATCAGAAGAACATGAAAAGCGACCATCAATTAATGAAGTACTTGGGTATGTATAATGCAATTTAATATATCTCTACATATTTAAATCTAAATATGTGTCCATACCCCACTAAATTCATGAACGCTAACTCAATTGAATGCAGTAATAATAGGTTTCCGCAAAGAGTGGACATGTAATGCATAAAACAACAGCATGAGTCGACAAAAAGACTATAGTTATTCATACATACTACATGAGCCAGTACACAGTGATAACAAACATACCATTCTCGGTCCGTATAAGTGCAATCTTATAACTTTCAAATCTTACCATCCATTTATCTACGCCTGTAAAGCGGAATAACTTTCTTTCAGTTTATCACATTATCACATTGAATTATCACATTGAAGGCAATGACTCATGAGGCAAAAACAACTATCATATGCAATTAAACTAAGGAAAAATAACTTTGCTAATTATTAAAAAAATGGCCTATACTGAGCATGTCGGTTAGTGGCACATATTACTTACGCTGTTCGCTACAATGGCTTAAGACGCACAATGCGAAAGCGATCAGGCCATACTTTTGAAGTCTTATCGGCAAGTTTGTAGAACGAATTCCCCACATGCAACTCATCTATACCAGTGTTTACATGAACAGATGTCTGCATCAAGTAACAGGTTTTAATATGCTCTTAACGTTCTCAGGTAAACTTTAGTGCGCTCTCTTGAGTATCAGGTGGTTCAAATGCAATATCTTATAGTATTGTTGGATTTATGGTAACAACAAAGGTGTTCCCTGTAAAAGTGAAAAGTAATGAAGAAATGGTTTTCATTTTGTACTATTCATCACAGACACTCGTTTCGATTTTGTATTTTTCATGTTTTTTTTCAGCCGGTATAAAATCACATTTAACAGAATATACAATAACACAGCCAGTAAGCTACTTTATAACCGCTACGCCAGCAAGTGCATCATGTTTCAGGTGATATGTGCTCCGCGATACTCATCCTTACTTATTGCAAACTTGAACACTTATAATCTCAGTAATGTATTGCAATTATTATGCACTTTCGTACCCGATGAGTAGTGCACACATTGGCTGCATTACCAATACCTATTGTCACAATAATGCATTACCACCGTAATACACTGAAATTGTCTAACTTGATCCTAATAATAGGGATGCAATGCTTATATACCAAGATTGAAAAATGTACGAGTGGACGAATACTCTCTAAGTCGTTATCTTCTATTCATAGATTATTTGAAGTCTTGGTTTGACCAAAGCTTCCTTGAATTAAATGTCGGTAAAACTAAAGAACGTTGTATCATGAGAGCACAGAAACAAGTTCCGGACTCATTACTTCGACTGATAACTATAGATGGAAAACAATTTGAAAGAGTGTCACTTTTTAAATATCTTGGTACAATTTTAGATTCGAAATGTCGTTTTACAGACAACATTTAATTTATTTGTAAAAAAGCACAGCAGCGCTTAGTCCTCCTCAGGAAAGTGTGAGGCTTTAATGTCAGCAAGAATATTTTAGTAACTGTGTATCGTTCGCTTGTTGAGAGCATCTTAACGTTTACTATTGTGTCCTGGTATGGGAACCTCTAAGTTAAGGACAAAATGAGATTAACACGAGTCGTCAGTCTGGCAGGAAAGATTGTTGGTATAAAACAACGGCAACTTTCAGTAATATATTACCAATTTTTGAAGAGGAAAGCCATTCAGATCCATCAGGATCAAACACATTTACTCAGCACAGAATTCAAAATTCTCCCGCCAGGTCGACGACTTAAGGTACCTTTTGACCCCAAAAACTTGTACAAATTGTCTTTCATACCTTCAGCTGTGGCAGTTTTAAACTCAGAATTTTATACGTAATTTATCGATTTATTAGTCCTTTGTGCCCTGTGGGCACAAAGTACTAATGTGATGATGCGGCCTCTGTTGTCGCATACAGTGGGCCGTATGCTGTGGACGCAGGTATCTCAGAAACGCTTCAGTAACTTTTTCTGAAATTTGGTCTAGTGGTCACTTGGGCATGTATCTCAAACGGTCTTTTTTGTTTTTTTGATTGAATCATTTTAAAGTCACTTTTTTAGCTTTTTTGTGAAAACCACTATTTTCAATTTTTCCTCAAAACCACTGATGTGATTATTGTGATATTTAGCATGGGTGTTCGTATAGTTGAAATGCCGTCAGAAATGTTCAAAATTCGGTGATACATGCCTTGTATTATTTTTAAACAATATTTTTATCCATTTTTATTTTATATT
>LD351128.1:24646-37420 GCA_001465055.1 Ptychodera flava
TAGTCTCACACATTAAAGATGCACTGTTGACCTACAGAGTCCAAACTTTTTATCATTGTATTGTAGATAGGTGTACACTCCAAATACTAAGTACAAGTGTGGTGAGGGTAACAATAAGCAAATGTTTTTTAGTCAATGGCCCAAATTTATTTTCTATATGATGGACAATAAATACATGTGTAATCAATGCCAACAGTCCAGTTTCAGTAATTTGGTTTAGATTAGCCATTGGCTAAATTTTCTCCCCTTCTGTATTATATAAGTTCACTGTTTCCTGTTTTAGATATTGTTGATCCTATATTGGGAGTCTCATCTCTAATTCTTAATTCACTTTCATATCAGGGTTGTTGATACTTAGAATCCACACTTGAACTTATGCTGGAGCAGTAACCAACCAGTTCAAATAACTTTCATTTATGTCCAAACAATTTGACTTTTTGCCAAATTTCACATTTATGGCAAATAATAAACAGTAAGGAGGTACAAAGGACGTCGGTGCCCCCGGGCCCCATGTTGTAAGTCAGGAGCTTTGTGGTGTCTAAAGAAAATGTTCCATTTGTGCGTCTTTCATTAATTGAAAATGAAGTAATTTGAATTGAATTGAATTGAATTGAATATATTTGCGTCATTAGACTGTCATACTTTGATCGTATGTTTATTTTCAGACATCCATACTTTTGGGAATTCTCAGAGTGCCTTTCCTATCTTGTGAAATTAGCAACAGAACCAGAGTCTGATACAAGGTAACATGGCTAACACAGTATCTGATTATCTTCTTTATTTCTGTTTGTAATATCTAAACTTGTTAGCACTCTCCAAGTAGAATGTAACATTTAAATAAAAACATATGCAGCATACCTCTCTGTAATAATTTTATGAAGCAGATAGTATATATCCTAGATTCTTAATGATAATTTTATATATCAGCCTGTTTTCATTACATGATAATTATCAATATCTAATTAGTTGAAGGTAGTTTTCGAAATATAAGACTTTACTGAATAGCACAACGATTCTATACCGGTATTCTTTTCTATATCGAAATAGCAAGTTTTACCCTCTTCATGAAAAAGAGTCCGACAAAAAATGGGTGAGTACATGATTATCATCTATAATTTTTTTTGTTTTGTGGCTGTTTTTGTTTGTTCGTGTCTCTGGTTTGTTTTGTGTTGTTGGGTTTATCGATGGCGAAGGTTTCCGTATTACGTTTCTATAACAAAATCGTCCTCATCACCCATTCATTCTGATAAGTGAAACTCTCTAGAAGTCTTTGATTCTGTGTCAAACGGTTTTCCTTTCAGTTCCTGTTAGTAACTAAAATATAAACCTCATGAAGGCTATGCATGACTATTTTCATAACATATCTAAGTATATAATTTCTAGTTAATTTTTTCTACAATTGATTAATGAGTCTAGAAAACTGTTCTTGAAAACATTACAGTGGTTGTAGTCTAGAGCACATTAACTTTAGTAATACCAGAAACGTATAAGTTTTGATTAGTGATGGTCGATGAAATTGCAAACGGTGCAAATTGCGACATTGCCATTTTCATTGGTAAATATAGGCTAAAGTGACGAAAGGTATTCTTACAAAGAAACAAAATTATTGTCAGCGACCAGAAGATCAAAGTTGATGTTCGTGACTTGAAGATCATCACTGCACTGTGCTCACTTCAGACGTCTAGCGAAGTTTAAGTTTAGAGTGTGATTTCTCGCAAACGGTCCATGTGAAATGATAAAGATAATCAGTATGTTTATTTGATTTTCATTCGTCTTCTTAGATATTTTAATTTTCCTTTTCATGTATACATCTCTGTCTGTGGCCTATTTATTGACGTGTGAAAACTTTTATTCGAAATCTTGTGTACATATTATTCTATTTATTCAATCACAAATTGCTTACTTTTTATCATTATACTATTGTTTAATTTACTAATTGTTGGATTCGTAGATTTCTTCTACTTCATATCGACGTCACTTTTCTTTACTATAGTTGGAAGCTGCTTCGACGGGTCCCTTCAGCTGTGAGATAAAAGAGAAATGCAGTGGCACATTGATGGAGTTTATTCAGTTTGCAAAAAACTGCAGTGACAGGTTTGTTAATATTGTCCCCTTTCTTCTCTATGAAAGTTTCCACAAGAACAGCCTGAAATAGTTACAGGGGTGTTTTTACATATTTATATGTTATTCTAAGGTAATCTGAACAAAACTGTTCACTGCCCAGACCTTCCTGTTGTGATTTGAACTTTCCCCTCCCGGGCCCAGCGACTACGGTATCCCCAACCAAAATCAGTAAACCTCCCCTACATCTGTATCTCAAAAAATAACTCGTAAGCACTGCACTCCGTCTCTGCTAAAAAGTTCAAAACTCTCTAACACCGGCAGTCATACTGCGCCTGCTTGCAGACATTCTTTCAAAGTTCGGAATTCACTACCGACAAAAAAATGATGCGTTCCAACTTCGAATCTGGTCATGAAAAGAAATTGCCTGCCTCCCCAATCCCACTGATATGAAAAAAATGCGAGATGGCCAAAAAATTAGCTTTTTTCATAAACACCTTTGCTTGCTGTCTCTGGTACATTCTCGTCCTAAGAAAGCAATGGTAGTGGAATTTAAGTTGCATTGTATTTTTGTTATATCCTTTACACATATTATTGCACGTGTCTATATTTGACCTTGCCTGGGTGCAAGGATTTCGCAGACATATCTATACTGTTGCATAGTGCAGCGGCACTTACCTTGCCTTTGATTTCCTCTAAATCGATAAAGGTTAAACACATCCGCGAGCGTGTCCATTCAAAATTCTAAACTGCCATCGAACGTCGGATTCTGAGAGTCGACGCTGGAAATCACCTCTTTTTACCAATTTTAAAGTTCAATATGAATAGTTGGTATCAAATAACGTTCATGAAATTTTACCAAAAATGTCACTTTACTTTTATCCGAACTAACTGTAGCAACACAAAATATGTCTATAATGGCATGCTTTCAAAACTGATTTTTTCAAACTCTCTTTGAATTCCCACAAACCCTAACACGCATTAAGCGTATAAATTATATCAATCTTTTGTTATCATTTGTCGTTTGTTAATGGTACTGGTTATTCATAAACTGATGAAAGTCCTTTGACGTCTTACATTGTATACATTTCTTCATCAGCCTCGAGAAAGGCATCGATGCAGCCGAATACATCATGACCGAGTTTCCCAATATGTTCATCGGTATCTATGATGCAATCGAAGGACCAAGTAGCAAAACGAAAGCTTAATGATTCCTGTCTCCCTGAAACTCCCGATTTCTTTTGTAAAAGTTGAATGTCGACATCAGCAAGAATTACTCTATGTAATACAGTTGTAGCCTGATGCAAACACTTTGCATTAAGTTCAAGCTTAACTGATTGATAATGAGACAAAATTTTAACCTGTCAGAAATCCCTTCATTACTGTGTAGTAAAGATTGTGAAATAGCCAGAGGAAGACTTGAAATAACTTGGCAATTCTAAAGAGTACATCGTTCGGGAGTCCTCCAAAATATCCATGTTATACAAAATATTAGCTATATTAAGTCCACTGTCATCTTTACTTACACCTTCAAGAGGCACTCCCACTTGATAACATTTTTAAAACGCATTTTTTAATGCCAATGGTCGATATTTGACGTGGCAACTGCGCGCGGATAGCGAGATATCGATAAAAACATGTCCTCAAAAAAGTAAAAGTTTGAATTCCGGTGGCCCACCTAAATTCAGCTTCCGAATATCGAACGTTCGGCACTGGTACCATTGTCAACTAAACTATGGAGTACGAGTCTACGCTGACGCTGTTGTACGCCACAGTACTACTCGCGTCGGTGATCGGTCATGTCCCGTGGGGGAAAGCCGAGTCTTACTAACTTGGCGAAAATACGCTCGGGAAATGGCATGTTTTTATCGATATCTCGCGATCCGCGTGCAGTCGCCACGCCAAATATCGACCGTTGGCATTTAAAAATGTGTTTTAAAAATATTACCAAATGGGAGTGCCACTTTAAGGATATAGTCTGATTTTACAGCAGAGCTGATTTTGTCAACAACTCTCAAAGCAATATAGGCCTATCCTCGCTATTATAGAAACGAGAAAAGGGGCGCCCGATGAAAAGAAATCAGTACAGAGAATGAATTGAGGTCACAATATGAATCAAAGCATAGCTCTAGCATTGGTTTTATTCAAACAAAATTTTTTGTGCAACAAAGACGTGATCCAGAGTTTTGAATTTAAAGAACTCGCAACGAATATGTAGTTCAATATTATAAGAAAGACGTTGTTAATGTTTTCCTGAGTCAGATATTTTTCCCGCTCACTTTTAGTCAAGAAGCCAATTAAACAAACGCTTTGTTTTCAGTATAATTTCCTTGTATTTAACCGTGAGCACTACAAAATGGTCATATTATCAACCAATGTTTATGTTAAAGGTAACTTTCCGCAAAATCTTATCTTATAACAAGTTATATATATGTAGCTCAAATCTGCTTCAAACCACTGCTTTTGTCGCTTGGTTACTGTATGTTTTAACTTGTCAAATGATGTTTAAGGAGATACAGTCGTCGGAATTGGGCTCAAAGGTCGTATGGGACCCATACGACCAATGGTAACACTCTATCCAAGGTAAGATGATGATTGATGAAAGCTAAAAGATGACTGTCATAATCTACATCGTATACTTTAAGTGTTGCAGCTATGATGATGAGGTGCATCTAGATATCTTGCACGAAATACATTGTTTGTAAACAAGAAACTCGAACAGGTACAGTTCTGGCGACTATTCCCCTTTAATTTGTGATGAGATATGCTCTACGTGATTTCTGTTAATTTTTTGCAAAATACAGTTAACACGATTGGAACTAATTTTGGATAATTGGATTTTCTTATTTTTTAAATTTCTCATAAGTGTTAGGTGCCAAATAGTTCAATGTTGCAAAAGTACAAATTTCTCATAAAAACAAGTGTGTAATGTGAAAAGAAAAGCAGATGACATTACATTTGTAGATTAAATCGGCATTACTTCACCTTCCAATTATCCCAAATTAGTTCCAGTCGTGTTAGTTCACAAGACCTGTTATGAATGAAGATTTCGGGATGCCGGATACAATCAAATTTCTTGGAAATTTTGGTACTGTAATAAGTCCCACAGCCTAAAAATATGCAGTACAAAGTGCCAAAAAGTAATTTTAGTGTGATTTTTATTGATGTGAAACTACAAACTTTACGATACACCAAGAAGAATTCTTGAAAATGCAAAGTTTAGATGAAATGGTAATTGTGTATGTATATTTATGCATGATAAACATTCAGGAACGAAAATTAGAACAAAGAAGGACGTGATATATTTTTAATATTAAAAAGAAACTTAAGAAGAACAAATCCTACAAAATGCATGTATCCATTTTCCCAATCGATAGAATTCTCTTCTCTCTTCATTAGTGCTCATTTACTACTTGTTTTTTTCTATTCAGTGACGCTTCATAAACCGTGATCCTTGTTAACAACCACCACCTTAAGGGGATCCTGGTGGCAACTCAGGTGACTACTATAATGTTTCTCACCTTTTTGCTTGTCGTGTTGTAAATTTAGAAATATTGTATACCATATCCAAACTAGTGAACAAATTAATTTCCAGTTTGTATCATTTGAAATGATTTTCCATCAGTTAAGGTAGAATGTGCCTCTGGGAAATGCTTTTGATTCTTACCTTTTTGGGGTTGCAATTGTGCTGCTTTTGCAGACTCATTTTGACCTTTGTAACTATTTTTTATGAAAATTGAAACGTTAACCTTCACTTACAGAATTAACAGAGTGATGCGTCCATTTTGAATATAAAATATTGGTAGCAGTTGGTAGCAAATTGTTTTTCTTTCGTCATCTTTTAAAGAGAATGGTTAGAAGTTGCTTAGAAGAATTTTTGGGAAAATTTTAATTAACTATTCAAGTTGTAAGGTCTCTATATTAACATTGATACATGCATTGTAACAATCTCAGTCAATATTGAAGTGAAATTTAAAGCTTGTGGAAACTTGAATTGTATAAACCAACCAGGCATGAAGTATTTGCAATCTAGTGAATGCCAAACATCATTCTTCACGATTTTCCGATGCTGAAGTTAATTTCGTATTCGTATTTCGTACCGAAGTCACTGACAGAAAGTATATTTATAGCCAAGGTTTGGGCTATAGAAGGTAATCACTTGGAGGAGAGAATTTAAAAAAAAAACTAAACGACAGAGAGAATTTAAAATTATCGATGTATCATGTTAGTTTATTTGCGTATATTTTTTATACAAACACGATTGCATGGAACCAATTTGGGATAATTGGATTTTCATATTTTTCAAATTTCTCAAAAGTGTTAGGTGCCGTATAGCTGAATGTTTATTTCTTCTCTCTTTTCTGTGTTGTTTGTTTACCTATTTTAATTTAGTCTGAGGTCCCGGTTGTCAGTCATTCATTTGTAGGAAATATTGGTCAAGTTCTCCATAAAACAATGAAGATGAAATCTCTAAAACACAACCGGCAGAGACTTCAAATTTCACAAAATAGCGTACAACTCGTTTTGATTAAACGGGGGAAACAAAGCTCTTTAAAAATTTGCATATGCAAATATGCAAACATAATTTGGTACATGTAAGAATTACGAGTTAAATATCATCACAAGGCTTTAACTTTTACAAAATTGCGTATTTTAAAGTAAACTGGTCCTCTTGGACAGATATTTTGACTCCCAACCTTTTCAAATTTTTGTATGTACCGCTTGCAGTGGTTCATTTTGAATCTCTTTGAGTAAGAAAAGTTTCATCGTCTCAGAATTTTTAAATCGAAAGTTTTATTTTTCTCCAAAGAGTCAAAACCTGGATCGTGGCAATTTTGAATTTCAAATATCGGCAACTGTTGTATAATTTGCTTCTCTTGTACCAAAATTTGCACGGTGACCCCCCCCCACCCCACCCCCGATTTTTATCCTTGATTTTGAAAGTGAATGGGTGAAAGATTCCTTGAGGAAAATTTTAGCGAAAGTTTAAGTGTTTTACTTTTAAGGCGCTTACTACTTTAAGGTCGAAACCTGAGCTACAATACCAATTGCTCTCAGTGACTGTAATATCGTTACGGATATGAAAATGTATACCAACATAACTTCAGCATCGTCACCATTTTAGCAACTTTCAGATTTACAGCCTTGTCCTGACAGCTATACATTCTATCAAGCTTTCTGTAAAGCTGGAAAAGCTTGACACAAAGTCATACAGACACAACTGAAGACTATACTGGCCCTAGTATTGAGCTACTGGATCACTGAATATTTTCTGTTGGGTATTTTTTATTCATCATGAAAGGAACCATGAAACTAGTACCGATTAATACCATTAGTATGATGGTCCCAGTAATCTTCAGATGTGATGTCATTCTTATTGGTTGTTTGCTGTTGGTAATAATTTGACAATTTTTGGCATGTAACTGAGATTATAAATAAAGCACAAATACGCATAACAGAAAAATTGTCTGTGTTCTTTTTAAAACATATCAGTATTTTTGAGTCAAGAGGCGAGCACAATTTTATACCTGAAGTCATTTAACTATTCTATAATTCCTCTATTGCACTCATATTCAATTATTATTTTTCAAGTGTGGCACTCTTTAAGAAAATACAAAACTGCTAGCTTTGAATCTTCTATACATATTCACAAGCAAATATTTTGAAATTATTAAAGGGACAAAGTCGGGCATTTTTCAGGAATTTTGTTTGATGCAAGATACTACTTATATTGTTTGACATGTTGAAAGATACTGAATGAATGGGTGACCATGCATATATTCGATCCCAGTTTTACACAAATTAAATGAAACCATTGCAAAAATGAATGAATAGTCATGACCATTAATTCATTTTCGCGATGGTTTTATGTATCGTGTCTAAAACCGGGGTCGAATATATGCATGGTCACCCATTCATTCAGTATCTTTCAACAAGTCAAACAAAATATGTAGTATCTCGTATCAAACAGAATTCATGAAAAATGGCCGACTTTGTCCCTTTAAAGAAATAAAATATTTTAATATTTAATGTTGGACATTAAGAAACCTCCCGGATGAAAAGTAACAACTTACAACATTAAAATTACAGTTTAATACAAAACAACTTTGTACAGTTAGCCTTCAGGGTAATTCTTTTCAACACAAAAGTTAAGAGTTCATTTACAAATACGGCAGATTTTTGGGGCTATGTTTTTATTTAAAAAACAAGTATACGTAGTTTTCTTAAAATCAAATTGTATATGATTATTATTACTTTTATAAACCGAGAACAAGTATAGGCCGTTATTTAGGAAGTGTCCCTATGGCATTGTCTGCATTTAGAGGGAGAAATCATTTGTGCCCTTTTAATAAATGAAATAGCACGACCATGACCTGCTGGACTGATGTCTTGAGTCAATGAAATTACAGATACATTTATACGCACAGATGTGTTTTAATTTTGCAAATAGAGAAAAATCAAACCAACACTGATTTGGATGAGTCATTGAAATCAGTGACAAGAGCAAGTGAGAGACCTAGTGTACTATACGTCATATGGAAATATTCAGCCCAATGCCACCTGCAAAATAGCTACAGTAGGAATAAAAAGGCCAAAATAATTTTCTTAGAAAGAGATTACACAAAGCCAAAATACAAATTTCCAAAGAGATATCGTATTAAAAGAATCCAAAAAAATGGAAAAAAAATTTAAAATTTTAAAGAAAATCAGAAAGAAATTTCTGAAACTGGATTTTTATGAAATTTCAAATTAAAAAGTACAAATCAAAAAAAAATTCCATGATAGGGCCAAAAAAGACTGTTTCTGGTCACCGCACGCGTCCTTTCAGAACCTGCGCGTCATGTCGGGGGGAGGGGGTTAGGGTTACATACGCAACACCAGTACAGCTCACAGTCGCGAGTGGAGTGATACGTACCGGCCGCCGCGTACTATGCATATAACCAGTCGCGAGTGGAGTGATACGTACCGGCCGCCGCGTACTATGCATATAATAATTGGAAGTTGGGAAACGGAATGGCCGTTTTACGCACCCCTCGCCGAGTTTGGAGGCCGATTTCCCTCACAATGAGCCTCAACTATATACTAAACCAGCATCGATGGCCTCCAATACATCTTAGAATTCATACTACAAGCCTCTTTGCGTCAAAAACGACCTTCTGTCCGTTTTTGGGTGCGATTTCCGTGTTTTTTGACGTGATCGAACACTTTCATTCTACAGCTGTGGGCGGGGTCAGACCAGCCGCGCTGTGATTGGCTAATTTTTTTCCGATCGACCTCATGATGACCTCTCTTGTTTTGATCGCTCACCACGAGCCTGATCGCTCACGGCCCGGTGGTTTCAATCGGGTTCGAACTCACAACGTATGGTATCTTGTCACCTAGCGGAGACATTAAAATTAGGCTATAGAAAGGGATTGCTGATAGCATAATATTCGAGAAGACTGTTACACCGTTACTCAAAAGCTACAACCACTGCGGGGCGAAACTATGCCGGAGTGTCTCATATTCTGCGAAGCATATTTTTACCTCAGAGCACTTTTTGGCCGGTTGCTAGTGACGACAGCGAACACATTGTATCAATTTATTTTCGATAGAATATCGATCGAAATCTGCTGGCGTATCCCGCTCATGCGTTCAGGTCACGTCATGAATATATCCACAATAACCCGTATATATTGACTTACATACCATAGTACCATAGTACCAACAATTATTATATGCATAGTACGCGGCGGCCGGTACGTATCACTCCACTCGCGACTGTGTACGCGGCGGCCGGTACGTATCACTCCACTCGCGACTGTGGTACAGCTATCCTTGATATCCAGGTTTGCATATCCAAACTGCTAAAAAGAAAACAGAATTATTATGCAGCCAGTGATAAAAGACAATAACTGATGCATCAATAGTGCCAAACTAGCATTGTTAGGAATGAAAAAAAGAAAGGGGGAAAAAAGGAAAGGGAAAAGTGTCGCCGGCACCGTACCCCCACTTTTGCTGAATGTCATAGACCAGAAACTTTTTTGGGGCCAAGACTTTAATATTTTCTTAATTAAAAATTCATTAAACCATGCCTATGAACAGTAGTTGCAATGAAGAGCAACGAAATTCCAAGTAGCTTTCTGTAAGGAGACGTCATTTATATCACGTGGTTGGTACTGTCACAGTCCCTCTGGATAGAGGGACTGTGGTACTGTGGAAGAGGGATGGAGACGTCAAAATCTATCGATTCTTTAACCAGGAAGCTAAATGGTCCAGTGAGGTTCAAAGGTCATGTCAGGTGCAAGCGAGGAGGAAGAGTTGTGGCACCTTCCCTAACAGCAGACTAATATTCAAACCACGGTCCCTCCAACTACTGGTTTCAGACTTAGCTGCCAAAATGGTCATTCTATGAGCCCGACAGGCTGTAGGTAGGAGGCCCCGGGAGTACCAGGCCGATCTAACCAAGCATTATAGTACGGATCGTACGTCTATATGGTGCACAGTAACTTGCAGGTCTGGGACTGGTAAGTGGTATGGTAACGTTCAGCAGATGACGATGGTTTTAAAGACTACTCAATCATTGACAATGAATGTCGAATGATAGTTTCAAGGATTTTGTCACGTTGGTGAGATTCCTCTGTTGTTTCTGACCGTTTCCAAAATATAAATTTTTGAAAGAGCTTTTAGATCAATTACAATCACATCTATAAACATAACATCTACAAGTTGTCCAGGAACGAGACACAGAAGACGTCTCGCAATCAGTGTAATGTACATACCGGTATAGCGTATAAGCCTTATATGTACCGTGTACGGTGTTTCGATACATGGCGAAAATCGCTGTATGCATTAGAAATGTAGAAATTCTCTTTCTAATGCGTACAGCGGCCGTCACAGTGAATCGAACCACAATTGACTGTGGCACTTTATCATTATCAGTGATTCATCTAGACATCATTGGGATGGGGATTCCCCCTCTGTTGACAAATTGAAATTGACACCCCCTTGTAATTTGTCAAGGGGGGACAATTAAGCCCCCACCCCCCATGAAATTGTGTTAGTCACACCTTAGATATACCGGTAGAACACATGAAGTGTTGAAATCCCCCTAAATTTTCTGGTAAAGAGGGAAAATCCCTTCTGTTGATGTCACCCTTGATGAAACACTGAAGTATAGGAATAACTGAATGCGCTTGCCAAGGGAAATGCACTCGGATAGAATCTGTTTGACAACCCAGAAATGATGGTGCATAGAATCATGGACGTACCAGATCAGACACAACTTCACACCAAAACCACATCTGATATTGGGCCCAGGGTGTTTATTAAAAAAATGGGCAAATTGTCAGGGGCACACCTACAGCTTAGTAAACGCCCAAAGTGTTAACTATTTTATTTTCATCCATCTTAATTTAACATACTAGTATATTTGGCACTTAATAATGTACCATTAATTTGGTGAACAGATAACATTTGAAAGAAAAAACTGGACATCACATACATGTACATGGTATCATTTCCTAGATTGGAAGGGGAAGATTGATTCAAGCTTCGCAAAGTACTGCCAATATGGATTGTATAAAGAAGGTAACTGGGTCAGGCTTTTGACATGGATGAAGCTTATGAAGTTGCAGCTCTAGATCAGAGAGTGGAAGAAGTTTTGAAAGGTAAATGACAATCATTTTTTATATGCAGTAATTTGACTTCTGTAATGTCTAAATTTAGCTAGTGATTATCAAATTCCTCTTTTGGCTGTATTGTGACGCTAAAAATTCAATATTTTTTCCGGTCAGAGAATGTTAAACTTCAAGACCTGCACACTATACCGGCGGGGGGGGGGGGGGGGGGGGGGGGGGNNGTTATATCATTCTCTGAATGAGTGCATTCAACCATGTCCTCATCATAGTCTTCCTGAACATGTGTCTATCACACAAATCCAAATTATTCACAATTATCAACGTGTTGCTGCAATTAATAAGATTGGTATGGGATAGGTGCCTTTAAGCTTGTCCTAACACCTAAAATGCTGAAATGGAAGAGTTTTTGAAGAGTACAGAAATGGGTTAATCGGTAAGGACCACAAAGAATAGAAATACGTACCATATATGCCAGAATTGTTACAATGTACGTTAATTTCTTTATGGCTGTTATGTCACACCTTCTAGGTACTGTACCTACTACTACATGTATCTTTATGTAAATTGTGAGCTCTTCCCAGGACCCTATATAATCAAAACTTCCTTGATAAATGCAGAACACCGAACCTACACCTTTTTTCATTTCATACTTGAGATGTAAAACGTTATGATTCAAGAAAGGTGGGGCATACCGGTATATACATCTGTATCTGTAACCTGACTGCTTATCTATGCGTTCACTGGTTGTTATTTTTCAATCCACATGCATTGTAGCTCTGTTTGTGAGCACTACTTGGTGTAAGGACTTGGACAGAGTGGCCATCATCAATCAAAGTCTTGCTACATTATTGGCACAACGGCGTATCCCTACATATTCCACAACACTTGAAGTCAGAGATCACAAAATCACCTCAGATGAATCGACAGGTGTGAGCCTGGTCAGTCCTGACAACAGCATTGTGAAACGTCTGGTCAACAGCAAGACGCCTGTCATCGATTGGCTGTATGCCAGCCACGCAAGCTACTATCCTCACTTGAGTACTGACATTCCCAGCATCGGTCTAGTAGTTGGTCATCTTGCACTGGGTGAAAA
>LD351129.1:54166-69567 GCA_001465055.1 Ptychodera flava
GATGAATGGTAAGAAAATTGGGTGCCGTTTGTAGTTTATGATCCACCAGGTATGCGCAACACATTTAAACATACTCCAAATGCGCCAGGAACCGGAGAATGGACGTATCTACATTATGGACGTTGAAAAACGGTGTCCATTATTGTGCATGCAGTGCATGGATCCATCCATTGGTTGATGGACGGACAGTGGGTCAATAGGTTTTACCGCAGGGATAATAAATAAATAAGACGAGATGGATTTTTGGACGTGGTATGGATACAGTGGATGAACACCGATATCAATCTTGCGAATTGTTTTAATATTTGATATCATTTTTATCTCAATATCTTGACCACGAAGGGTGTGTGTAACCATTAATGGACAATGGGAGTTGAATTTCTTCAGATTTGTTTCAATAACGTTAACGCGAGACGAGCAATATTGCTCCATTGAAACTAATAGATTCTGAGCCAAGTTGATGCCACATCGATTATCGAAGTTAAACATTTGTTGACATGCTTGGAAACTAATTTGAGGTCTATGTAAGACACAACTTATTCAACTTTTGATGATATTTTCCTAACAGATACGTAATCGATTCTCCTCGTGGTGAACAAAAATCCGCTGACACGATGCGGTGCTTGTGTTTAGATCTGGTGAAACGAAACAGTTGAAAAGATTTTAGTTTTTGTATGATTCACAATTTTTGCCAAAATTCTGCAATCAGTTACAATAGTAAGTACTCTCAATGGTTTCCTAACCAAGGGGTTGAGTTAACTTCACATGATTGCAACAAAATTATTATCGGTTTTTTCTGGGGCTAGAGTGATCATTTTTTCGCCAGTTATTCAGACATGACCGGAACTCAGTCCATACCTCAAAATGGTATTTCCACGTCTGCAGCATGTCTTGAATTATCTCGAAGTCTGCAGCGTGCCCCGAATAAAATAGTAATATGTTTCTTTGTTTGTACTTGTGTCGTACTCTACGACGCAGTAAAGTTTTAGTAGGTTTGCGGGTAGTTCAATAGAATGGACGATAAGTATCATTTCATGGCCCTTATTCGCCTTGCTTGTCACCTGAATAGAGACTATTGTTCAACAGTACCTGACTCAAATCAACAACAGCACGACCCATTACACTTTGAAAATAGGCTGCCGGTAAAATTCATGCTGCTTGGAGATGCATCAGTCGTAGTCGTCAATAGCAACTATTGAACTACTTATTTGCAGATGTGTGCCGGTGGCGTGTCGACTTGTTTTATTATCTGCCCAGTATTGTCACAAACACGGCTAGATTAAAAACCAGCGTTGCTGCCACCATACCTGCAGGGGCTATGTTACCACCTACCGCTGATGGGAGGTCGTAGGAATGCGTTGTTTGCTTACATGGGATGGCATTACACGGTAGCAACGTTCAAGTATGAAACGAAAATTCTAATTTCGTCGATGGTTAATTATCAACTATTTTCTCAACAAGCAACGCTGCTGGCCAACCAGAATTTTCCATCAAAGAAACACAGGCGATACATCACGGCGAATGCTTTCAACGCGGAGCACAGATACCAAGAATACTCAGGTGATTTTTTGACAGATTTGACAGGTGAGTGTTGAACTGTCTGGTCTGTTGGCGTAGAATCCATAGCAATATCGCAGATGGTGAAGTCTCCTTCAACGACAAAATGACGGTAATAATGACTTGTGTTTGGTGATTTGATTTGCTGGCAGGCTAATCCTAAATACACATCCTAAGAGGCCTAATTGCTTGCAAGTAATCTCAGTGCTTGAACATACAAGGCGCTACCTGTTGATATGAAAACTAGTTTGTGTGCGAAATCCAGCCTGATACATTCTCTTCGCTCACTTTTAATCGATCCACATATCACCAAGTAATGAAGAGTAAGCCCGTGGAATTGAGACTTTTATTGAAGAGATTCTTTTTACTGGCGAGACTCTAGACTCTGTTTATTGGAAAGAGTTGAAGGTATTTCACATTTGATGGTTTCTGCTTTGAAATACATTGTGCAGAGTTAATGACTTGGTGATACCAGAGCCAAGATTTGAAAAAAAAAAGATTGTGCGTGATTATTGCCGTTTCATTGTAACACGGTCCTTTTGTCAAGGGACCGTGATTGTAAACCATGTCTAGGAAGAAGTGGCTAACGGTGAAACGCTATGTCAAAATAAGTTGAACACACACCTGTAACAGATTAGCATTTGTAATAAACTGTTTTCCCTTTTGTTGCTCTCTCTGTTTATCGGTACAGATACTCACCATTTCTCACAGACCCAAGCATTGTGTAAGAAGCAACCGAACACATTGCTGAACCTGTTACCGGTCGCTGGTCACACTGCATCTCGCGTAGGGTCTTGCCGGGAGTAATCGATTCCAATTTACTTCACCAAATATTTTCCTGACTTTAAAAGGATTGAAGACGGAATCCATACAAGCTAACGTAACCGTGTCATGTTGAACATGTCCGAGATTTGTTGACAGTCACTCAACCATGTCAAGCTATCTTTTGTCTGGGTCAACACTCAGCTAGAGTTACTAACTTCTTTATACCAACTGTGCTATCGTACAGAACACTGAGAACACCTTCTCAGCTTTATTTTCTAATCAACTTCACAACAACGGCCATGACAGCAGCAATTGCTACGACCAATACACAGATGGTAAGTGATCTAGGTGATCGATCGGTGAGCAGCGACGACCGAAATAGTCCTGCCCTAGACATTGTCAACAACGACCAGCAACTAGACTCGGAGTCTTTGATCCGCGATGTCTCTTACTATGACTCGGACATCGACAGCGAAATAGAAGGTCTGAACACTTTCAAGTTATTTATTCAACTTCCAACAGAAGACTTGACATCCTTCACAAACCTACCATCGGGAACAACCGTGTTCGATTTGAAAGCTAAAATTGAACTGGTGTCGGGCATACCTGGTCAGATTTACATTTTGAGTTATGTTGATGGCGTTGATCTGGATGAAGAAAGTCGACTGATTCTTGGCAAAAATATCCAAAATGCAGATACTTTGAGAGTACAGCTGTTACTGAGCTGGAACGAACTGTTCTATTCAACATGGAAAAACAAACTAGATGAGGTATGAAAAATGTATACTTTCTATCTGTAATTACAATGACTGATCCAGAATCAAATACATCGTCCCTTTGATTTTCCTGGCAAGCAATCAGAAACTCGACGTTGAAATTTTTGCACGGACTAGCAAATATTCTGAGATAAAATAAACAATAAATATTGCTTTCTGTTGATGTAGTATTACTCTATGAAGGAAACACAACAACACATTATTGGAGTAAAGAGCATAATTTTGCTTTAAGGATTTTTTTGCGACTGATTAAGAGGTAACTGAAGTATTGAAATGGTGTAAGTTTATATCGTAATATTTTAAATGGCCTCCTGTTTCATGTATGTCGGCTTTTATTCTTTTTCGCTTCTTTGTTTTCACAGCGGAACCTCCATTAGGGACCGTGTTTTGCAGTTGTCTTTAATGACTGTCAACTTAAAGATAATGATAATGATGGTTATGACTACGACGACAATAATAATAATAATAATAATAATAATAATAATAATAATGACTTTAACAGCGACTATGACGACGATGATGATTATACAATGTGGGATGCTGTTCAGCGAATCAAAATGTACTGATATCCGTAGCAACCGAGTAACGTTAACTGTTGTAAGTTGTGCCCTGTTTACATCTCTGCATGGCGACCATGATATCTTAACGATCTACTTTTGTAAAGTTATGATGTGTCATGATATTTACTCTGTCGGTCGATGTAAAATATTACAATACTATGCCGCAATACACATGTAGCTTTAGAAAACGATTGTTTCATTAGTTCCTGACTAAAGTTGATATTTCTGTTGAAGAAATTGCATTAAGGTAATTAACGACTTTTAGGCTATGTCAAAGTGAGCCAATACGAATAGATATAAGACATTGGCAATCCAATCTAACGGCAGGATTTACTGCTAACTCGAAGGTTGCGCTAACAATCTTTTGGTGTTGGATGTTTTTGTAGTAGTTTCTTCAAATCAAATATCGCGAGATTGTAAATTGTTCGTTGTTTTGTGAAATGTTTGGAAATGAAGAAGATTAACTTAGCACCTGTCGTAACGTATTATTAATTGTTTTGTATGAATTTTGAGCTGCAAGACTTTGAGGCCATACCTCAATGGTAGCTTTTATTAGTACGATATCGAGATCATGATGAACTGACATTTAGCATGGCGATGTAACTTCTCACTGTTATAAATCATTGTATGTACAGTGCTTAAACTTAATAGCACGTTATCATGTTTCACAAAAACATATCTTTCGATCGATAACATACATTTCTTCCTTCGATATATACTAATCACTGTATACCACCAAATTAGCCTACAGACACAACTACAAACACATAAAATACATATTTGAGACTTATAAAAAGTTTCTTGCACAGCTACTTGTGATAATATCCTTTGAAGTGTTCAGAAATATTTAATTTCAGCAATGTTTATGCTATAGGAGCATTGCAGTTTATTCCACACAATACAAAGTCTGTTGTAATGCATGTTGTTCCCTCTATAGCTTGTCGTTCAGGGTCGTAAATCTTGCTATAAATAAATGGAACGTTGCTGCGATGCCCACACAGCCAGTTTCCTTATTCCAACTTGTCGAACATTTCACCCTTTCCATGGCTTTGCCAATCACTGTAATCAGGACTTGGCAACGCCGTGTCACTTCCTATTTTCAGATAATCCTATAGTACAATAAAGCTCATTTGTGTTTATATGTGTACTTATCGTTCCGTATACGGTTACGTATTCACCTTTGTGACCCAGTGCATAGATCACATAATCTCTTGGTGTCAGATAACAAGCCCCTTCTACATTCAGTTCCTCTAACGATACTGATGTTATTGCAGAGGGCACTTTACACTTTTGTTGAAAGATTTCAGAGTCTATCTGTTTCCTGTCGTCAACAATAACTGCTCGTAAATTTTGAATGCTTTAAACGTACACTCGACTTTACAGGTCTACTACAATGGCGGAGTACAATTGTTGAACCATGCGTGTTTCAATGTTCAAGACGCTCCTTTACTTCAACGTGTCATAGCAGAGAGGGCATTCATAGCGTTGTACCTAGCTTGTCATCGCGGCCATGTCAAGTTGACCCAAGCATTGCTTGGCATAGGTAAGATATTTAGAAATGCCTCTTGTAATTTCGATCTGTAGTCTCGACCCTAGAACTGAAAATATAAAATCACAAAAACGCGTTTGTTTCCTGTGAAAGACATGATTTGTACAAACTTGAAATGCCCGTTCGAGAAGCTTAGTTCCTATTTGAGATTACATGGATTAATCGTAATAGGATATCTTTGAACGGCCATCTTGCTTGGTATTTATGCAAGCCTTTATCTGAGTACCTAGCCTTGGGACTAGGTGTGCTGCAGCCTACAGCAAATCATTGTGAATAATATTTATTTTCCAGATGTATTCGCAGTTTCTTATTACCAGTTATAAAACGCTTCACAATAGTAATCAAATCCAATTAACTCGCAAGTTTATCCAATCGATTAAGTTATAAGGTTGTTTACTTGTGAAACATTTGCACTTCTAATAGGCATAAGAGAAAACATCGAACATTTAACATTTACAACCGACTCAGAAAACGACCAGCTTGAGCTGAACACAAATCACCTGTACATCAGCCTGTCAGACAGATACATTGAAAAGATCAAAACAAAAGAAAAATGGCTCTATTCCACCTGTAGTGCGTCAAAACATTGCTGCCAAGTGTCAATATTTCACTGCTATCGACAGATCTGCTAATCCAATGTGCTATTTCAACTCTTTGTGGCATAAACATGGCGATAAGGTTGTACCGTTAGGTAAACATAATCAATTGCTCGCAAAATTCCGTTGATATGGATATTGCTGTGACACGCTGAAATGAGTGCTGTGATACATTCAAATGATCGGCTCACAATTTAGCGATAGACATCAGGACAAACAATATTAACGATATTTTTGACAACTTTTCCACTCATGCGCATGTTTTACAATTGTCTACCTGTCGCAGAATTTGTACATCGATGTCATGGACAGTGCTAAACAGATATACTCCATAACAGTATATACACTTCTAATGGACGCTAGTTAAGTTTGGCGATATTTTTACCTTACCAATTTAGCATATAACAATACATTCACCATAACAAGGATGGTAATTTCTAATGCGCATGTGTATATTTATTTATTTTTAAAAATGGTTCATTGTTCGGTGCCGTTCAGCCCTCGTGACTAGCCATTAGATTACACAAGTTATGATCCTTTAAGCGTATCAAATGTGTACGTACACGCCCATCTCCTTTTGCTATCTTTGGAATTCTGACATTTCAACACATTTTTGCATATTTACTTAATACCTGATGCATGTGGTTGATTTTTCTATAACGTCTTTTTAAAATCCGAAAATTCAACGATGAACCCCCGAGTGCCCTCGGCATGTAATACCTCAATAAAGCCGCTGTGAAAAGCTTTAGAATTCATGACAAGTATACCCTGTATGCAATGTATTGACACGTTACCTGGAAACCGACGTCGCTCATTGAATTATTTCTATTTATTGCGGGATCAAAACACAGTTGAAATCATCTCATCGAGCACACTGAGATCAAAAACAAATTCGTTTCTAACTCTTGGTAGCTTGTCAGCGGAGGCAATGCGTATTCTACTATCTCGTTTTTTATTTACCACCGGAATTTCTTTGCAGGCGCAGATTACACGGGAAGGACGTCGTACGGCCGCACACCACTGCACGCCGCAGCCTGCCAAGGTCACCTGGAAATCATCGAGCTCTTGATCAAGCACGGTTCTGACGTCAGAGACAGAGATTACGAAGGAAAATCTGCGCTGAAAATTGCCAGCGAGTTCAACAAGACCGAGTGTTCTAGACAGCTGTGGCTTCGCCAATGGAACTTGCGAGCGAAACAGCGCGCGGACGCCTCTGGGTTTATCAGGTCACCAAGGTTGGAAAGCACTGATATTTCGTCCGTTAGAAGTTTAAGGATGTCCTTCAGGAATACGCCAAGACAGGCGTATTTTGTCTACAAGAAGAACGAGCCACAATCCCAGAAAGTTGAACTGAATGGCAAGAGGTATGGACATGTCACAAGAAGTGAATGCACTACGGTTAGTGAAAAACTATTGCATATAGTAGAACTAAACCAGTCTATACCTCTACCACCTTGTAACTCTCCAAGATTATTAACTTCCGCCAGAGGGCGACTTTCTAGACAAGGGGCAAATTCGGTTGACTATACTGTACGGGAAAACTCACTGACAGCCAAGATACTCGAGTTACAATGGAAAAGACAAACAGAAAGTCAGCTATCTATGCTGCTACCGGACGCAGGCGATGGTAGTACCAGTGGGGACGGAATGTGTCCGAAACTGCCAAATGTGGATCAATTTGATAACGTCTCTGAGAAGAGAAAAGTGTCTCTTCCTAACCTTACAACGGCCAGCACTTCTAATTCTACTGTTCAGCGTCAGGAAAGTGTTCACCAAACCATTGGTAGTATAAAGTACCTTGACCGTGACAACACAACCGAACTGAGCAGAACATTGAGTGACAGTGACGTGGCCAAACAAACAGACAAAGATATCCACGTAAAATTTGTGGTAAATGAACACATTCCGACTGGTGAAGTAACACAAGAGGGAGAGTTTGAAAATGATACAAATGACGGAAACGATAATCACGTGATCACTGATACAGAAGGCGACTCGGAAGAAGCCGAAGAAGACAGACTACAGCAACAAAATGAAGAAGATACCAATAATAGAGATACCATGAATCAAGAATCAGATATCGATGAGAGTGACGAGGAAGATGAAAATTCCGAGTCTTCCGATGGCGCGTCCGAAGGTGGTGATGATGACGAAGTTCAGGTGGCAGCAGTGCCAAGAAAAACAAACCCCAAGCCAAAAGTTGGCCTGCAGAGAGCGCGCTCGGCACCCCTGCCAACCTTCCGTCGTAAACTAACTGGCAGACCTGTATCAGCAGCGACCACACGCAGTCTTCCAACTTTGCTGTACAAAAGGTAAAATATTTGGAACCAGTATTGTTTTGTTGACCACTTATCAAACATTTATAATAATTAAAATTCACGTCACTTCTGCTTAATTCTACCGTTTTCAATTACGTTCTTCTAAGCAAAGATATCTGCTATTTTTGGTTCATGATTCTGACGTCATAAGAGATGCATAACGAGGCAAATATGAACAATAAAATAAAATGCATGTCTACAGTCGAGTGACGTCATCGATAATGAGCTAAACAATGACATCAACAGGTGTCACGGCAGTATCGACCATATATCATTTCTTGGCTGATACGTGCAGCTAGCTATCCGTATCGATGATCAAAGTAATTTTTCGTCATTGAACCTGATGAAGGGTCAACATGTTTGTGTGTGCTTCGTAAATTTCTGCAATGTATTCACATTTTCTTTTCATTCAGAGCAAAAACGGCTCTGCCGAGAGCAAAAACATGGAATGTCTGGTTAAATCTTAAACAACAACAACAGCAACAAAGCCTAGACTTTCAGTCAGAGAGGGCTGAACTGCGAAAACAGCGAAATCTAGAAGCATACCAGGCCTGGGTGGCGAAGAAACAAGAGGAAGCCAGGAGAAAGAAACACAAAAACTTGGCAACGGATGATCAGTGTGATTATACAACAGAGCAACAAGAAATCGATCCTTATGCATTTGAAAAATGGTTGCATGAAAAAGATCGGAGAGGACAGTTAGGAAAACATGAAAATACTGATGAAGAGTTCAAAGTTGCAGATACAGTACATCACATTTATGGAACCATTACTTACGAAGACTGGCTGAAAGAAAAACGACGTCAACAACAAAACAGGGAGACGGAGACTGCAAAAAATGAACGTTCAGGCGACCGGACATTGCAAGAGACGAAAAAACGCTTGGCACAAAGTGCTAAATCTCATGAGCAATGGCTAGCAGATAAACAGATCCAGTCGAAAATTGACGTCGGTTTAGAAGTTGACAAACAAAGTGAGAGTAATGCTAGACCAAAATCACTGCGTGGCATGAATTTCAACGAATGGTTGGCAATGAAGACAGAAATTGAGAGATCGGTGAGGGAAGCTGTCAGCAGAGACACTCGCTCAAAACGACGTGACAATATCGGTGTAAAAATCTACAGGGAATGGTGTGAGAGAAAAGCAGAGGAGAGGGCTTCGAAACGAATATTAGAGACCCAGGAACAGAAAAATGAACTTGAACGAAGAAAAGAGAGACAGAGACGGAGACAAAATCTTGTCTATCAATCCTTCTCTAATTGGCTGACAAATAAATTTAAACAGGACGTGCAGAAAGAACGAGAACTGATCAGACAACTGCAAAGATCTCGCCAATCAAAAACCAAGTCAAGATGAACATCTCGCCGATCAAAAACCAAGTCAAGATAACTGTGCAGGAAAACCAGGGTTAGACTTTGCCAGTGTTTTTGAATTGACCATTTTATCACTTGTAGCGGCAGAGTTGCTGCTGGTTGACATGAATTGAAAACTACCATTCATGATTTTTTATGAAGCCTGAATGTCTTACAAAGTGAAAGAACTTACACTTTAGCCTTCATGAACCTTTTTGATCGTTGTAGTTGGGTATGTTCTTGTAAATATAAATATACCTAGGCCAGAAAAAATAACTAAACTTATTCAGAATTGGCACTGCTACATTTGCCAGTTTGGATTTTTTTTCTGAAATCTGTAAAATAGCAGCAGATAATATTGCATTTTTTTCATTATTTTATTCGAGCAAAATTTTATTCCTTCTCTTGTAGATGTCATGAATTGCACATTAGTGTTGTTCTATTACAAGCTGTTCCTTGCACGAGTCTTATAACAACAACTTACTACAGTGCAACAATTGCTTGATATAAAACACATTTCTATTTTGATTGTCATAAAATTACTTGGTATGATTCGGTAAAAAAATCACTTGCTGCCTTTGTTGCTTTACTAGAAAAACCTGAGGAACATTATAATTGTCAAACATGATGTATTTTTAAGTGTGTATTGACCAAGTAAGTGGTAATTTTGACATCAGTACTTGAACATTATATTGAAAGCTGTCAGATATCGAGCCTTTAGTTTCCATACGAGGATATTTTGTAATTTGTGTGTGTACATATGTATCCAATTCTACCCTTCTTGCAAGGTGTATAGAGATTGATTTCTCCCGTCCACCCCTATTTCCCTTTGTAGAGGTCCAACTTTTCCATTTTTAAAGGTTATGTAAATTACCTTTCACGTGATAGTTATGTAAAGAATAGTGACACTGTGGTTACCGTAATGTTCCCCTATATCTGGGCTTTCAAAAATGTATAATTTACGGGGTTTCTGAGCTTATTAACAACCAGAGAAATGTTAGATTAAAAAGGTCAATTACGTGTCTTGGAACCTTAATATTATGTTAATTATATGTAAGAATGTGTGCAAGTACTAAGCACTCCGCCCGACGGTGAAAATATTTCCACAGAGATTCCATCGACATTGGAAAAAGTTTAGAAAGGCCATAAAAGCAAAACAAAATAACGATTGTCTTCACATAGGATTGAAATTGGATCATTACGGGTCATCAACCTCACAAGTTCAAAGTAGAACAGTTTCACGCATGACTGGGTTTGTTGTTTTTGGACCCGACTAAATTTTGGGGAAATATTGAGCTGTGCCCGATTGTTTGGAGGTTAAATGTTTTCTTCAAAAAATACGCGTATCACTGACTGTTAGTTCTTTGATTGGATTACTGTCTACTTACGTCTGGAGGATTTACTTCCAAAGATGATCTGCTTTGCGACTGTTTATTCAGGAAAGGTCAATAATATCCTTGAATATGACCTAAATCTGCGAAGCAAATTTATTTATTTTAATTTCAAGAGAAAAAAACGTTAAGATTCAGCCATTGTTTGAATTTTGTGCGCTCCGGCTCCTGTTACAAGGCTCAAGTTTGGTTTTTTACAACAAATCATACATGTTTAGATTTTTTCAAGATAAAAAGTCATGAAATGTGATAGAATAAATTTTTTTGAACTATTACAAACATTACAACAATTCGATGACATAAAAATGGTATTCATTTTTCATTGAATTGCCTAAATTGCCTACAAAAAGTTTGAATTAGAAAATGTAAAACGTAAAAGGGAACAAAAAAATTTCAAGTCCCTCCCTACAGGCAGAGCAAAATTTTCAAGTCCCCCCTCTACTACCCAAAAATTTTTCGAATCCCACCTGAATTCGTCCAGCCCCCTCCCCCAACCAATTTTTGTGAACGCAGCTTTAGTGGTGGTACGAGGTATCCGGAATGGGTAAACGTACCCTGCTAGTATGCTATACCCGTCAGGAATGGTCCCGGAATGGTCCCAAAAATGTCTAAATATTAATATTGTATGAAGTGATACAGTATATGAATTACTGTAATAAGTCAGTCGGGAATGCTGTCGCTAATCATTTGAGTGACCGAGCAGTCATATTATTTTGCCACAATGTCGTCATATCGGCCGTTGAACTGGTTTGGTACCAATGAGCTGTGTCTCATTTGAAAATCAACGTAGAAATCACAAGCCCTACAATATCTGAGAAATTGATACATGTACCTACCATAACAGGTGCAGACGGAATATTACTTGACAAGTGGGGATAATTTATAATTTCAAAATCTAAATCATCCTTTTTGTCATACAGCTTAGTGTGTAGCCCATTAGTACCCACTTGTAGGGACAGATCGAGATATGAAGCCGAGTTCTTACCCTCGGTTGTGTCTTTAATTTCCAACTCATCAGGATAAATATGATGTAGGTAATTTGATATGTGGGTGTGATTGTTTAGATCAATCAGATCATCAATATATCTGTGCGTGTTGTTAAAACGCCTTGCAAGTTTTTTAGACGGAGAGATTGTAGGTACTCTGCTTCATGTGACCTATGTTTGATGGTAATGTATTTGTACCTTCTACTGCCATTTTTATGCAGGAAAGTTTGTTTCACAAGAGATGACAGCTTGTTCTATTTTTTCGTGGGGAATTGTGATGTATACTGTGGAAAAGTCAAATGTTCGGATTGACCTGTACTTGTTTTTCTTGACTTTTAAATCAAGCAACAATTCCTTTGAATTTTCAGTATCCACATTTGATTCAACCCACTCGTTTCATACACTTTGTCACAATATCGAAAAAGACCATTTTTGATGGTTGTCAAATTTATAGTCAGTAATTTTACAGTAGTGCATTTGCTTGATCGTGCAATAAAGCGTTGTTTGAAAGGGTTCTTGTGCAGTTTAGGTATCCAATACAACATAGGCTGCCGAATTCATTTAGCACAGGTGAATGGTTTGAAAAAAAATTCCATGAGAAAGGGTAGAAAGAGTCTAGGTTGTATTACTGTGATCTGAATGAAGGTTTAATTTATCCATGGATATAATAATTCCTGCAGACAAAGATAATGTTGTTTAAAGCTTTGTCTTCAGGAACTACAACATATTCGTTGTGTAAAGCATTGAGGCATGCTTTGACAGACGGGACATCTAATACCGAGGAAGTATTCACATCTTTAGTGTCAGAATAGATATGCGAAAGGACAACATTTCTGAGGCTCACTCGTCACCCACTCCTTTAGTATCCTTGGGAGCATAAAACAGATTTCTCATGTATCTTTCACATCTTAAGCTCAACTTCAAAATGGATGACTACAGGTCGGAGAACTCAAACTCAGCTACTAATTACGGTACTGACTATCTTCTTGTGTAATCAAAGCACTCTGATTGTTTGGTGGCTAAATGTCTTCTTGACAAAATGCATGTAGCACTCAATGCGCGAGTTCTTTGATTGCAATAAAGTCTACCTACCTACATGGAGGTTTATTATCCAAAAGTTCATCTCCAAGGCGGCTGTATATTGAGAAAAGGTCAATAATATGCGTGATCATAAGTTAATTCAGCAAATCAAGTTTATTTATTTTAATTTCAAGAGACAAAACTGAAAGATTCAGCCACTTTTGGAAAAAGTGCACTCCGCCGCGGGACATTAAATTTGGGGCTAACGCTAAGGGCGCCCGCACACGGTCTGGTCCATGACCCTACTCATAGGAAAAGGACAACATTTTCTGAGGCTCACTCGTCACCTCATTCTACATATCCGGGGAAGCATAAAACTGTTTTATCAGGTATTTTTCTCATCTTAAGTTCAATTTAAAAAAGAATGGCTGCAGCTCGGAGAACTCAAACTCGGCTACTTCTTACATTCCTGGTTAACTTCGTGGCTAACCAAAGAACCCTCATGACAGTGAAAAAATATCAACAAAGTTTCCATCGACATAGAAAAAGATATTCTGCGCTAAAGCTATTTTCTCACGAATCTTTCACATCTTCAGCTCACTATAAGCTAGCAATGCTGCAGATAAGAAAACTCAAACTCGGGTACTGCTTTCCTTACAGACTATCTTCATACGGTAGGTAACCAAAAAAGTCGCATCGCGTTGAAAAAATCTTCACAAAGGTTCCACTGGCATTGGAAAAGTTGAGAAAGGATAAAAAACAACAACAAACAATTTTCTGCACTTGTGATTGACATGGGGTCACTTAGGGCCACCAACCTTACAAGTTTACTGGAGCAGAATGGTTTCATGCATACCATGGTGTGCTATCTTTGATCCGACTAATTTGGGGAAAATATTGAGTTGACAATTGTTTCGTTTCCTCCTAGATTTGTAGTTCCTATTATTCCATTACAGTGTGAGATGTACGGAGTGTACTTTGTGCTCATTTCATTCCATATGACTATATTTGGTCTACAAGTCACCGAGGATGATGGAATTTAGGATTTGTCTACATGAGGAAATTTGTTTACACTAGTTGTTTTGGCTGATTTTCTCATGTTTGGTCACATGACTTCTTCTCTGATTACCCTACTCTGACATCTTTCAGATTCGATCTGCAGCTTTCTGTGAATGCCATTATTAAGCTTTAGGAAACTTACCTCACAATTTGCATATGTACATTTTACATTTTGAATTTTATCCCGCATTTTGTTCAATATTCTTGAAACTCCTCTCTGAAACTCTTTGTCCAGTAGTAATCAAATTAAAGCCACGTTAGCTGTATCTTTTGCATTTTGCTTAATAAAAATTACCTCCTAATCTTCGGGTATATGTTTTGGATTAACACCATTAAGCTATTATGCCTTTTAAACTCTTACCATTCCCATTATTGTGGCTGCATTATGTGCATTGATTCTGGCGCTCAAGCATAAATTTGAATCTACCGCCATTTTGCATATCGGTCACGTGACGAGAGATCGCACAGAATGCAACGTCATATTTCAGGGCGAGAGCTCCGCCGAGAGTGAGATTTTGCGTTACTTCCAGCAGACAACAACATGGACTCCACGTGAACCTGCAGTGCAGAGGTAATGTACTACTACTATCAATTTTCTCTACACAGTTAAAGCATCGTCAGTCCTTTCTTTTTCTGTCTGTCTAATCGAGTGGTGAAATGCTAGGTCAGCCACCAAGTGAGTCAAAAACCAGCGACTCAACTCCTCGCTACATATACCGTATACGTGACACAGTGTACATCATGTACAGACGTCGCTCAAGCATAACCCGATTGAAAATCAACATCGATTTCAATATCATGACGATGGTACATCGTGCATAGCTATAATCAATGAGGTTCTTCCATGCCTTCATATAAATGTTCGTGCAAGGGCCCGTTTCACGAGTATGAATTATCGCACGGAAGATGACAAGTCAGTGCGCGGTGCCATTGTGAACATATTGCCATTTGCTGAACCTGATATCGTCGCGGGCCGCGACGCCGTTTTGGGCTTTGGTGAACTCTGGTATTCTTTGTACGGATGCTTGCATAATACAAATTTATCGTACCGGCCAAAGCTGCACTATCCGGCCGCGCTGCATGCTGTAATCCGTGTCGCAAATACTACTACGGTAGTATATGCAGTGATAACGAATAGTAATCAAGCCGGTCACTACCGGGGTCACTATACCCGCGCTCAGAGTTTTCATTTTCATTTTTTTTGTCTAACTCGCGAGCCTAGTACAATGAGAAACAAACCTTCTTTTTGTATCATTACACAGACATGTACATAAACGGGTGTATGATTATGGAGGATCTCCTGTGCGTTGTTCGTTTTCTTGTTTGGGTCTCCTTTCCAGAACATGGGCTACTATAGCTGTGGATACGCAGTTATCTGTTGGCGGGGTAGCTTGCATCTGTGCGGGTCATGGCGGGGTTGACCTTTTGATGATCCGCATAGACGTACCCCGCCAACAGATAACTGCGTTTTC
>LD351129.1:82728-98828 GCA_001465055.1 Ptychodera flava
AAGAGACAGAGAGATAAAGAGAAAAGCATAAATGTTTTAATATACTTGGGTGGAAGTTGTTTGTGAGTCAACATTCTTACACAGATAAATCTCAGCATTTAGACTAAAGGCTACGATACACAAGTGAGTGCCTGAAAAAAGTAACACTTTTAACCATCTCAAAATATGGTTGCACTAATATATTACAGGTTACCCTAGGAATGTGTGCTAACTCACCAACTCAACTAGACTTGAAGGTTATGTAAGGGCACTCTCACACTTACTTTCTCTTCAATGGATGCGGGTAATGTGGGCATGGTAATATAATACCGTACTTGTAAACTGACATTTTAGTTGAAAAGTATGTGCTATGTGCTATATGCATTTCACTGTACATGGAGTTAGCCAGTATGCTACTTTTACTGGTAAATCCCATCAACATCATATTAACACGGAAAGTAACAAATTATGCACTGATGATAGGAGTAGTTAGGGAGGTAAGAGTAGTCAGCGGTCCTTTGCGTGGAGTTTCACAGCAAGTGAGATGGGCTTATTGGCATAAACATTTACTTTAAAACTGTCAGTCCATTAGTTAGCAAGATTTATTCAACTCCAACAGAGTTATGAAAGAAAGCCTCTAATACTGTTTCCCATGCTGCAGTTAGACCTTTCCACTACTAGGTGGGGAGGACTGGGGATGAGGATTATCAAACACAAAGTACCAATGCTTTAGCAACTGCAAGAATGATGAATAATAAAGATAGGCATTTATTTGATTGTATTGGCTATTCTAAAATTGACAAGCACTTCGTTGTCTTGATAAAATTGCCATGTACCAAAACACCTGATTTCTCTGAGGACTCCATGGCAGTACTTGGGCTTGCAGATTAAAGAGTGTTTATGTATGTCCTACATTTGTATGGATGAAAGTTTGTGTGTATGTTCTCTGTTTGTCTGATGCAGTTTGTGTGTATGTCTGCTGTTTTTTGTATAAATGTAGTTTGTATAGATGTCTCTATATGCAGGATTTCATACCTGTGAGTTCTGCAGCCATCTGTAAATCTTCACTCATTTTACAAACCTCACTGAGTTGAATTAAACTATCAATGTGATATGGATGCATGTTTAGTATGCTCTGTAATGCAAAGAAATACATCAACTAAATCAATAATCTTTTATTATGCAGCATGCAACTAAGTGAAGTGAAATGGAACAAAAATAGTATAAACCAGTAGAAAGATATATAAATAAATAAATAGCAGAAAGATATATAAATAAATAAATAAATAAATAGCACATTTCTGTTGTACCTAGTGTCCATCAGGGATGCTCATCAGTGCTGCACAAAGTTCGTCACAATAAGCTCTTTGACAGATGTATGTTTTAAGTTTGGCTTCCAAGTTTCAAAATTTGAGCATAGCTAATTTTATGAGGTTGTCGGGTCAATACCAAAGGAGTAAAAAAATACTGTCAAGGACAGTGTGCTCACATTCGGTTTGAATCGGTCCATTCAAGAAATATTTCAACCAGAAAAACAAGAATGACAAAAGCAAATAAGGTCTGCAACTTAGGTACTGGAGGTTATCTTTAGGAACATGCATATCAACTTCTACAGCAATAGGACAAGCAGATCCTACATACATAAGCAAATGTCAACAAAAAATTAGCCAGAGAAGGCTTGACAAAAAGAAAAGGTTGGAAGAGTGGCTTGACAAAAAGAAAAGGTTGGAAGAGTGGGGGAAAAATAAAGAGTGGGAAAAAATGTACAAGGGATCTGGTAAAAGTAATGCTACCTCATCAATCTTCTAAACCCTAACCCCTCCTGAATATCAAATGTTCATCCCTTTGTTGCTCATGTTTACATAAGGCCAGATGACAGGAAATATATTTACAACCTTGGGGATTTTTTAATTAATGCTATGAGTGCTATCATTCAAATGTAAACAGCACTTAAATTAGTTACAGATAGTGAAATGCCTTCCACTGTGGGGGTGATTATGACATCTGGAATTATCCTGGATCAAAATTTCTCATCAGTTCTTGTGTCTTACATGGAAATGTTGCAAAAATTGATCCGCAATGAAACAATTTACTTCAGCTTTTTTTTCTGGATCAAATTTTACTACAAATCGATACCAAATATGACAAAATTATGTTCACAGCCTTCAAAACTGTCTCACAACATATCCTGGGTTGGTGTAGGTCATTTAAGGTCACAAACTGAGAAAATTACCTAAAATATAAAAATTTGGAGGGCTTCCCAACACTTTGAGCAGAAAATTTATCTGATAACATCCCTCGAGACTTTTGTACCAAATTACAAAGCTATCAGACAAGTAATTTTGAGAACACGTTTTCTTGACCAAAAATGACAAAATTGTCCTAAAAATACAAATATGTATATTTCAGAACAACTTCCACATAGCTAACTATCGTCATCCCTGGACATCTGTACACCAAATATAAAAGCTGTCTGTCAAGGGGCTTTAAAAAGAAAATATTTTTATGATTTTTTGCAGGTATGTAAGAGTACCTCAAACCTCAAACTGGGACCGGAAACTGGGACTCCCAGATGTCGCAAAATGCAATCTGGGACCGGTCCCAGTTTAAGTCTGGGACCGGTCCCAGACGTAATCTGGTGATTGGAGGTTCAGTCCCAGATTGAGTCTGGGACCGGTCCCAGATTAGATCTGGGACTGGTCCCAGATTACGTCTGGGACCGGTCCCAGACTTAATGTCCCAGATTACGTCTGGGACCGGTCCCAGACTTAATCTGGGACCGGTCCCAGATTGCATTTTGCGACATCTGGGAGTCCCAGTTTCTGGTCCCAGTTTGAGGTTTGAGGTACTCTTACATACCTCTTTTTTGACCAAAAATGACAAAAATCGCCTCAAAACAGTAATTTTTCCAATTTTGTCGTAATTTCAACAAATTAGAAGGGTAACACCCTTGCAAACATCCAACCCAAATTTGAGAGAAACTGGGCTGGCGGTTTCAGAGAAGAATAATTTTTACTTAAAATGAGGAAAATAATAAAAAAATTCAGCAAAAATACAAAATTCAAGACATCTTCACGATATACATAAAAGTATAAGGTCTACCGAAGGTACCAGTACTTGCATACTACTTTTCAAAGCAATCAAATCAGTGGTTCTTGAGTTATTGATTTTTGACCATTTTCACATTTTGTAAGCTCATTTACATAATTTTGGCACTGCAAACTTCATTTGAACAAAATCCCATCTATAGTCCAAGATGCATCCACAGACCAAATACCGCGCATGAAAGAGCAGCGGTTCATGAGTTTTTGAAGTTGACAGACATACTGTACGTACGTACGTACATACATACATACATACACACATACATACAGACGCCACCGACTTCAGCTTATATGATAATCTCACATTGGTATAACCAAATGTGAGCTAACTAGTGGTTGCTTATTTCTAGCTCTTTTACCATTGTCACATTTTTAAAAACCCCATTTGCATATTTTGTGACTTGCACTTTCATTTGAACAATTGAGGCATCTCAACACAATATATCAAGACGATACATGCAACAATCTTCGAGTAGTTGCAGTGGATGGATTGCCATACTACATACACAAATAACACATACACGTATGCATGCATACCGGTACATACACAAACTTGATTTTTCCACCAACGGATAAAAGTTATGCTCTCATTGTCATATAAATATTGCAAAATTAATGCAGTAGCAAGTACATGTAGTGATAGCAATCAACAATATTTACGTCATAATAAAGACAGTCTAGCTGTGGCTAAAAGACAAGACAGATGCTTAAATACATAATATCAATAGAACTGATGGTCTATTGATACAGCAGATACATAATGTCAATGAATAGACCAGTCATGGTCCATTGATACAGCAGATACATAATGTCAATGAATAGACCAGTCTTGGTCCATTGATACAGCAGATACATAATGTCAATGAATAGACCTGTCATGGTCTATTGATACAGCAGATACATAATGTCAATGAATAGACCAGTCTTGGTCCATTGATACAGCAGATACATAATGTCAATGAATAGAACTGTCATGGTCCATTGATACAGCAGATACATAATGTCAATGAATAGACCAGTCATGGTCCATTGATACAGCAGATACATAATGTCAATGAATAGACCAGTCATGGTATATTGATACAGCAGATACATAATGTCAATGAATAGACCAGTCATGGTCCATTGATACAGCAGATACATAATAACAATGAATAGACGTGTCTTGGTCCATTGATACAGCAGATACATAATGTCAATGAATAGAATTGTGATTGTCTATTGATACAGCAGATACATAATGTCAATGAATAGACCAGTCTTGGTCCATTGATACAGCAAATACATAATGTCAACGAATAGACATGTCATGGTCTATTGATACAGCAGATACATAATGTCAATGAATAGACCTGTCATGGTATATTGATACAGCAGATACATATTGTCAATGAATAGAACTGTGATGGTCTATTGATACAGCAGATATATAGTTACATGATAAGACAATTCTTCGGTATGATAACTAACTGAAATGATACTTACCACAATATTATTTGGATTGAGAGATTCTACAGCATCCAGAAATTTAAACTGCACTTGCTGATAATCTTTAGAGTGTTCAAAAGAGAAATACTCATGCCTATAACGATATAAAAATACAAACATTTAAAAGAAAAATGTCTCTCTTTTAAGACTAGTTCTTGCTTTGTAAAAAGAAACAGCAAAATGAACGATGCAACTCAGCAGTACCATAGAGTCAGAAACAGGCTGTTTGCAAACCAGCCAGCAGCAGCACACTAAATATTTTTGTTACAGTAAACCAACCACAAGAAACTTTTCGCCCCAGTATGCTTAAAAAAATTTTTGAACTTAACCTTTTGTTCATAAACCCAATTAATGCTGTGTACTTACCCACTTTTTGTGGACAGGTGTTTCATTGTAAGTCCTACAATATATAAAGTTAATGAATTAGATACAATGTATGACTTTGGTGAATTAGATACAATGTCTAATGTTTGTGAATTAGATACAATGTCTAAAGTTGGTGAATTAGGTACAACCTACAAAGTTGGTGAATTAGATAAAATGTATAATTTTTGTTAATTAGATACTGCCTATTTTATGATTCATAGAGACAGTATGAAGTCTAAGGCAAGCAACATGGCATGGTGACCAGCAAAACATCCAGTCATTTGACAAAATGAACAGATGTTCTCCAGACAGTGTTCCCTTGGGATATTGAATTCCAACAACTGGCAACTGTAAGTGATTAGGGAAAAAGTAATACATACATGACTATTCCCAGGCAGTCAAAGGCAAGAAGATCAGGCAAACCTGGGTTTTACATATGCAGCTACAATAACAGCTCATTCATTAACTTGATACTGATAGCAATTCAAATGTTTCCTTCCATAGCACTGTAAGGGCACAGTCATGTAAAAGACTATGTAAGGCCCTTCTGTAAGTATTTAGTTGTTTATACAGGTTCGTTCTCAAGTAAACTGGAGTCAGGCGCTTGTATCAGCATGACTAATGAACATATATAATGAGTATGATGGCGTTTTTCTATTATGAAAAACTATACTAAATAATGAAAGTAAGCAGTACATTTTTACTTCCATGAAAAATACTTCATCGTGTAACAGTTCCTACAGTATATTGTGTAAATACGTATCAGGGTGTGATTCCAAGGCATCTGTGGTTGCTCAACATGACTACCTGCAATATACTTCATTTTGTCAGAACAGTGAACACCGATTTTACAGTCCCTATGCCAGCAGCAAAATTTATTGTCAAACTATTTACAGTTTCATCGAATGACTGGCTGTTTTGGTAGTCATTTTGCCAAATGACTGCCCTGGGACTTCTTATTGCATCTGTAATTCAAAAAAGAACATGAGGAAAGATAATTGAAAATAGCTGTTACATCAAATTTTATGTTGACACTTTCTAAATTCTGTCAGATGACAATAAAACTTGCCTGTCTTTCCAATCGGTGGCCATGTTGACTTTGGTGTAACAAGCCATGTGCTTCTGTGTTGTCTACTGCCATGACCTCTTCTCCTGACAAGTGATAAGATATAATTATGTATTTTTCTGAAATCCTGGATAAAGTGTTATTATTTGTGATGGCAAAACCTTACTATGTATGGTGAACTTCAAAATGACATAGAGCTAAATCTTTGGATACTGCTTCATGAACACATTTCTGTTATTAAAGCAAACCTTTGATCATGAAAAAACTCGTATGGGTATCAACGCAATAGTTTTCCAATCAATATGACTCTTGCAATAATTACACAACATTTAGAATTCAAAATGAACTTTTCATAGGTTGTACAGTTTTTCTGAAACCTAAACAGTCTGGAAAACTTTAAGATTCTAAGAAAAGACTTTCAAGATCCGAAATGACCGTCAGTGAAAGGTCAAAGGTCAGCCAATCATGAAACATGTAATTATGAATGAATTAACTCAAGTCATATCAGATGCAGATGGAACAGTAGATGATCCTTACCTTGTGTCTGAGCGGACAATTTGTGAACCAAATATTCGCCTCATTTCATTGTCAGGGTTCAACTGTCTATGTTCAACACCAAGCAATGCTTTGGTATCCATGGTAACAAGACTATCAATACTGACATTGTTGATATCTGTTTTTGGAAGTTCTCCAAGGAGTTCATTGACCTCTCTAATGCTGGCATCAATATCGTCTTCATGATTTGCTTGCTATTTAAACATAAAACAAAAATAGTCACTCATCCAATAATAATTCACATTTTTATCTAAAACATCACGACTTGCTTAACAACACCGAATAAAATACCTCTGATATCACTGCTGTATCTTTGGATTTCTTTTTCTTCTTCCTTCTTTTCTTCTTGGCTCCAGTCCGTTCCTCTACTTTCGCAGGTTTTTCTTCTTCTTCTTCTTCACTAATTCTTGACTTCTCATTTTCGACCTCATCCTGGTCCATCAGGTCGTCATTGTCCTCTCCAAGCTGTTTGAGTTTAAATCATAGATACACAGGGTTTTTTCATGTAAACGATATTTATACCGTAATAGGTGCAATTTTTGGAATCGTTTAAAAAGTTATCATTATACACATATTGACTGGCCATGAGGGCAACAGCATACGTCTGTACCCCGAGGGACTGTGAGTCACCCCCAAAAACAGACTGTTTCCCGAGGCCGTAGGGTTAAAGACGTATGCTGTTGCCCTAATGGCCAGTCAATATGTGTTTTGTAACACACCTCATCCGTAGTCATACATAAGCACGTACCATACACAAAAGTTGTTGCATGATGTAATATGTTGGAGTGGTTCAGCAAGAAAAAGTTTTTGCCGACCGGGTTGCAATACTTCTGCAAAATGTTCAATGCACCTTTGATTATCGTCTTCGTTCGTTTCGAGTCCTTGTTTGCAACCAGAGCATTCAGTCCTTCTTCAGAAAGTAGGATAAACCGAGAAATTTCTCGACTATCGTTTCGCTTGTCCGCAGACGGCATCTTTGTTTACATTCCAGTTCGCGCATGCGCTAATGTTTTTTAGACGTCAGCGGGCATCATTTTTCGGAACTGATGCCTGGCAGGCAACAGTTCCGACAAATGATGCCTGATGACGTCGTTTATGTGGATCAGCACAAAAAGAACGCATCCCACGTGACTGCATATTGGCGAATTAGGCACAGACTGCGGATGAGGTGTGTTACAATCATGAATATTTCATTTATGTTTTCTTTGGTTTATTTATTTCTCTTATTTACATACCATTTATTGTTCAGTACCATTGTGTTAAAACACTACATAGGAGGTGATTTTAAATCAATTAATAATTTTGGTAGAGAAATACAGTTGATAGATAACTGGATATCAACTGATCTCTACAGATAATGAAGTCAGTTGCTTAAAATAGTACTGCCAGCTAACAGCAGATTCTCATAGATAATAGACAATAAACATGGTGAAAATGGTACATGCATTATATGTGTTTCATATTTTGATAATTATACCCATGTGACCATGTCAAATTTTGTTAATTGGACAATCAGTTATAGCAGATTGGAACTTACTGCCAGGAAAGGGTTCGCACTGGTCCTGGATTTATTTCTGGCAGGAGTTACTTCAATTTCCTCATCAGCGCTCGAACATTCTTCTGGATTCACTGTTGGTAGATCATCTTGAATCCCGTGCAACTTTCTGAGTGCCCGCGATGACATTGTCAGTATTTGTACATCACACTTTACCGTGCCAATCTATTAGTATTATCGCGAATGTTGTTGAATTTCCGGTTTCTGGCTCGAGAAGAGCGGCCTCTCGTGTTGACCTCTCATAAGGTTATGTTGTTCGAAGCTGCACTTGGAGCCCACTGGGGGTACGGAGCATATGGACGTTCATGCTCTCTGCTACCTCCATGCTCAAAGCTAACACTTGATATCATGCCTGGTTATAGATAGAAGAATTTCCTTCAGCTCAACTAAACAAAGTTTTTGTTAGACTAGCTGATAGTCACGGCGTGAGTTGAATGCAACCAACAATCTGCTGTCAGTGCATGCAACTCTTCGTTCTGCTCACAGGATGTCTGTTCATCTGCCACCCTTTACCGTTACGCGGCAGACGGTCGTTGGACAGGCTTTGAAGTACATGATGACGACACAGTGTTTTAGTACGAGTGCTGCTTTATTCGTAAACAAGAAAAGAATGATGAAATTAGTAAAGAAAACAAAGTAAGTATGACGTCACTTAATCACACAACCATGCTCACCACATAGAACCCATACCAACTCCAAATAGGCCATACTTTGGGATCTATGGTGGCACACAGTCACTGGGTCACTTTCATGGTAATACTGAGCTGGTTGGTTGTTGTTGTTGTTATGTCATCACTTGCCAATAAAATTGAAGAATGCCAAGTTGTTGTGGTTGTTGCTTCATCTGAATCATCTTGTTGATGTGGCAAAAACATGCGGGAAAACAAATAACAGATAACAGATAACAAATAATAATAATAATAATAATAATAATAATAATAATAATATTTTATTGCTTGTAAATATAGGATTTACATCACATTTGTGGCAATAAAAGTGTGATATAAAAATAAGTGCAAATTTTTCATCAATAAAAATAAAGTATTACAGTATAATAATAGTACTTAATGATAAATATAACTAGGTATTTCTTTGTTTATATAAATATAATCTGCAAGTTGTTCATTAAAAGGTAACTCTTGTTTTGTTAGTAGAGAAAAAAGCTGATTTTCAGTTGTATGGTTTGGGAAATTGATTTTACTGAAAAAGTTCTTTCTTTGGACTTTGTATTCCTGACAGACTAATAAAAAGTGTGTTTCATCTTCAATACTGTTGGTGTTACACTGATTGCAGTATCTTTCAGTAATTGGGGTTTTGGAACAGCTTGTCTCCCTTTTACAATTGCTAGATCATGAATGAATCAAAGGTATTAGTACTGGGAGTATGGCGGTAGAAAGAAAAACTTACTACCTCCATGCTGGGAGGTATTAGGAATATTGGGCCGACTGTTACACTCCTTCCTGAATATAAAGAGTGACGGGAGTGTAACAGTGGGCCGATGTAATGAGTACGCTGGGGTCAGTCAGTACCTCCCTGGTACCTTAGCATGGCTACGGAATTCCTGTGATTTTTACAGTATGATCAATATATCAACATGATTTAAACAATAGCTACAACAACTTAGTGTTCGTCAGTTTTATCACAGGCGACCCAATAAGTTCTGAGTTTTTCACACTGTTTTCTCTATCATTTTCTCTTCTTTCTTCATGCTCTGAATGATCGGAATAAATAAAATAAATGGTTTATATAACCTAACCTATCCTCTGTAACTCTTTATTTATTTTACACTCCATTACAAGGATATATATCTCTCATACACACATGCTGTAATTAATTAGTCAACACAACTAATTATGCTAATCCGTGGACTTATCAGGGATTTTACGGGTTGGTCTACATCGCGAAAGATAGGAATGGTTACTTTTTCATTAACATCACTATCTTTCCGATGTTGACCAACCTCTGATAAGTCCACGGATTAGCATAATTAGTTGTGTTGACTAATTAATTACAGCATGTGTGTATGAGAGATATACGTCCTTGTAATGGAGTGTAAAATAAATAAAGAGTCACAGAGGCTAGGTTAGGTTATATAAACCATTTATTTTATTTATTCCGATCATTCAGAGCATGAAGAAAGAAGAGAAAATGATAGAGAAAACAGTGTGAAAAACTCAGAACTTATTGGGTCGCCTGTGGTTTTATAGGCAAACAACATGAACACAAACAAATAACAACAACAACAACCAGATTTTGCCCAAACGTTCTTGTCAGTTTTCTCTCAACATTATTTGGTTTGAAAAGTTCTCTCATATTTTGTAGTCTTGCACAGTCTCTATAACAAAAAAGTGTTGCCTTTCATCCAATCTCAGAGTCTGTGAGATATTGGTGACCAAGGGTAAAGTTTACTATGACACCTGTTTTGCTGTTTTCAATCCTAACTTGATCAACCCATGCATCAATGAAGTATTTTTGTTAAGTCTGGTAACCTGGTAAATTTTACCCAAGTTGCCCTCATCATCACTGCATCCTATCAGAAGACAATAGAAATATTACTAGGGTTCTCAAACTATTTAAGTACCATGTATGAACCCAAAACTTAGCAAAAACACTGTTACTACCCTTTTTTAATCCTAAATAATTGTCTCAATCATAGTTATGTGATTTATAAAAGTAAATATTTTCAAACAGTCATTAGAAATGAAATCAGCTCAGTGTTGCCATTTACATGTAAGTGTAGAAATTCAAAGAATGTTGATAAAAACAGGTAATATTTTCAATACCAACTCTTACCTTCAATAACTCTTCGTCTTCTGAATTTCACTGTTTCCAAAAAAAACCAAAACAAAAAAACCCACAAGCCATACAGGTAGAACCTACCTGTTTCTTCATTCATTTGTTGAAGTTCATCGTCCAGAAGTGTACGAATTTTTAGGTAATGCTCTTCTGAGATTGTGGAGCAAAATTTGGAAAAGAAAAGAATAGCTACAAATTTTAGCAGTTTGTTTTACGTGTTGCTGGGACTTTGGAAATAGAGGAACAGTGACCTTGGTTATATTGAGTCAGTTGTTGAAACATTTTAATATTTTTCTGCATTTTTCAGGAAGAAATTCTATATACATGGAAATACAGCTCCTCAGCTGGGTTTTGTAAGTTAAAATTTTTTACCCCAAGGATGGATACTGCAGGCATGATAATATCTCAATCTGATTAAAATCAGATGTAGAGTACGGCGATATCTACTTAGCATACGCGGTATTCTCTTGCTGTTGCCTCTCACTACAGCAAGAGAATACCGTATACGCTAAGTAGACTTTGCTGTACTCTACATCTAATTTTAATCAGATTGGATAATATCTCATCTTTATATCACAATTAATTTACAGTACAGAAAAATACATTCTCACTGTCGGGGTGTTTTTATTTCATGTGGTGTTATTAAGCAGAAGCAAACTTGTCCCAGGCTAAGTCTCAAAATATGCTTCAACTTATTCATATTTGACTGATCTCAAGAAAGAACTTTGTAATTTAGCATATTTCATGGGATGTAAACTGTACTTTACATCTGTACAAAAAAGTACCGGTATTTCACTTCAAGAAACCAGTTCAGTAAAATGAATATTTTCTCAGACTTTTCAAATAGAAATTTGATGACTACACATTCCTTTCATTATTCCAGACAAGGGTGAACTTGAAAAGTTAATTCGTCCAGAAAAAGGTCAAAAAGTGAATATTTGTAATGGTGTATGTATTTTTAAGTTTCCTGAAATCATTAAGAATGATACACCATTAATATTTTTACACATGTGACTGGCCATACTGAATACAGATATGACAGATACTGTACCTTGCCCTTGACTGAATCAGTCTGATGTTTGCATCTATTATAGAGTGCATTCAAGTTTTCAGGAGAAAAGTTTCTCTAATAGTAATATTCTGTTTTCATAGAATTTAGGAGGGACAACTGTGTCAAAACCCAGCAAAGGTCACATTTCAAGATTACACATCATCAATGCAGTACTGTACAAGAATATACTGGACGTGGTTCAGTCAAACATGGTCAGTGAAGAATTGGAAGCTGTGAACGTTGAAATATTGAGGGTAAGCTTGTTTGAAAACATGCATTTTAGTATATGGCCAAAGTAATTAAATTTTTTGTTTTGCATCCACTGTAAATGGGAAAAGGTATGCGTCTAAGCGGCTGAAAAACACACACAAGAAAATTAACACAATGTAATTTGATTGCAGCAAATAACAAATTGTAACAAAATTTTCATTCAGAAAAGCTAAGCGGTCATGTCCTAAATTTCCTATTCAAATATACTGTGTGTGTTTTTCATGGAAACCTTAAAAACCTAGGCGGATGGGGACGCAAAACAAAGAATTTAATTACTTTGGCCTAAGTGTTAGGGTGTGAACCTGTTCTATGATACATCTGGATAGTATGATATCTAGAATCTTTATGGCCATCAACAACTTACACAGTAAATTTACATTACAAAATTAAAAATACATAATGTCATCGCTTTCATAAAGGCAATATTTGAACCAGAAAAATAGCTACAGTGAGAAGCTAATCGGGTCTGGTCCATCTAGTCACGTTTACATTGTTGGTAAGTCCATCTTAATATCCATGGCAACCAGCAGTTCATTGACAGTGTTCAGCAAACTTTGCAATCTTGAAGCCAAGTTTTCTGAAAGGGATGACAACACAACTTTTTTCATAATATCAGAATTATTGGTAAGCAGTTTGTCTCGGGAAATATATGTAAAAAGACAATTGCTAACAATTATGGAGGAGTCTATCCCTGGTGTGAGAAGTTTGCCCCTTAATGTTGTCATAAGATTGCTTGCCATCAGAGAATTTCAGTGTTTGACCGTCAGATCATGACAAGTTTTAGAAAATATAATCATTGTTTCAGAGATTCAGTATGCAACATTATTTGGTGTCTGTTATTGGCTATCGGTTTAATCAAGTGAAAACAAACTAATAAATTGAATGTCTTATAGCTGTTTGATTTTTAGCAAGTTCACAGTACCTGTATACCATCATACATGAAGGTATGGTACCTGTATACCATCATACATGAAGGTATGGTACCTGTATACCATCATACATGAAGGTATGGTACCTGTATACCATCATACATGAAGGTATGGTACCTGTATAATATTTGAGCATTGCATAGGCCCTTTTAATGGAGTAAGAATTAATTCTGACATCATAATCCTTTGCAGGTCAGCATGGCTGCAGATTTCAGTGTGTGTCGAGTGTTTTGGCAAGCTACTGGTAGCATTGATGAAGACACTGAGATCCAAGACACACTGAACAAACATGCAAGTGCAGTCAGGTTTGTGTAAACCTACTTTGATTCATTTGAAATAATGTGATCCCTTACACAGTAATAGAGATAGTGGCTCAAATATTATAGTGTCAAAAGGAGGGACTGTCAAGCCAAGAAAAAACAGAATTGTACTCTTAGGCAAACATGGCCAGTTAGTATTTCTTGTGAAATCACTCGTATTCTGTAGTTTCCTGTAACGATTTGTTGAAAAATAAATCATGCAAGTGATTCATGAAAATGAAATGTAAATTAATATATTACCTTACCATTGATTATGTCATGGGTCTGTCATGAGTCCATTTAAAGACCAAGGTAGAAATACCATCTTACAGCAGCATTAATCATGAAATTCCAGTGGTGTATTTCCCTGCCAGAGATTATACATTCTGTGCAGACATACCAGTAGATAGTGCTTTCCAAGTATCATTATCTAAATTATTGCCCATTTATCTAGTTTGGAAACTTCTCTAATAGAAAGTTTTGTTTTGTGTGTATCAATATCAAAGTGATGGCAACCGCAAGTAGACAAATAAGTGTTGAGGATGAATGAGGCATGCATGTTATGTTACTGAGGCCGAACATAGTTATAGTATTGATGCCAAGTGTATGTTGTACTTCATTATTATGAAGCTGCCAAACAAAGCATCATTTTCCCAGTTCATGATATAAAATGGGTATAGTTATATTGTGTGTACAGAGTTACATATACCCATGATTTAGCAGCATCTTTGTCTGCATTCCCAGTTTGCAACACACCAGCTGAGCATATAGTTCATTTTTTGACGAAATTCTGAAGATCTTTCCATAAATGAAAACTGAATTAAAATTTTGCTAAATTTAATGAATGCAGCCAATTTTAAGAATACTGAGCTAGAACAGTGTTGGAAATTTAAGTACTATTTTTGTGTGAACTGTAAAAATGGTTTTGTTCTATACTGATGTCATTTTTTCTTTGGTCTTAGACACAAATTGACACAATTGAGGGTGATTGGATTTCTACCAAAGATTGTGTTTGTCAAAGATAAAGGTGCTGCCAATGTGGCTGAAGTGGAAAAACTATTAGCTTCAATCCATTTGCCATCCGATGAAGGAGTGGAAGGTACCATGGCAACAGAGGATGGCACCATGGAATTTATAACAAAGTCATCAAAGCCAGAGAGAGAGTTAGATCTGGATTTATTTGGACTAAATCATCAAGATTTAAACAGACAGATTATGCAATTCAAAAAGAAAGAGTTGAATGCTTTGCCGTTGTCAGGGGAGATAAGGAACTATAAAGAATTTAAATTGAAAAAAACAAAAAGAAAGTCTGTGGACAGCGTAGTGAACTATGAATTTGAAGATGATTCTGAGTCTGAAAGCGACACTGAGCAATGGGAGGATGACTTCAGTGACTATGAAGACACAGCAAATCCAAAGGAGAGATAAGTGTCTTGCCTGAGACAGGATAACTTTTCTGCAGTGTACTGAAGTTTGACAAATATAGGCTGGAATATTCCAGCAATTATAGTAACTCTTACCCTCATGAGAGCTACCCTTTCATGCCTGATATATTTTCAATCAGCTACCTTTTCATGCATGAAAAAAATCTCACCTCGAGAATCCAAGAACTGTTCCTTCTTTGTCTCATGTTTACAAAAGACTGCTACCCAGTGATAGGTGTAATTATTTGAATATTGTTGTATGATTTTAGGGCCAATGCCAGTGCTATCGTCCAACAGAAAAATTTTGGTACTTGTATTATACGCAAGTCTGACACAGATCACTACAAAACCGTGAAATAAGGAAGTCAAATCATCATCATCTTAATGTACCAAAATGAAAATGCAAGTCAAACAACTAAGACTTTGTAATAAAATACTATCATAGTATTAAGTATAATATTGTTATTGCATACAGGCCTTGTGCTTCCTTGTTTTTAGCTCACATTTGGTTATACCAATGTGAGTTTATCGTATAAGCTGAAGTCGATGGCGTCTGTATGTATATGTGTATGTATGTATGTATGTACGTACGTACAGTATGTCCGTCAACATCAAAAACACGCAAACCGCTGCACATTTCAGCTTGGTATTTGGTGTGTGGATGCATCCTGGGCTGTAGATCCGATTTTATTCAAATGAAGACTGCATTGCCAAAATTATGCAAATGAGCTTACAAAATGTGAAAATGGTCAAGAATTAATATCTCGAGAACCGCTGTTTTGATTGATTTGAAAATTTGTGTGCGAGTACCTTAGGTGAACCTTATACAGTTTTATGAATATTTTGAAGATATCCTTAATTTTGTATTTTTGCTGAATTTTTTGGTGACTTTTCTAATTTTCAGTAAAAATTCTTCTTCTCTGAAACCGCCAGCCCAATCGCTCTCAAATTTGGGTTAGATCTTTGCGAGGGTGTTACTCTTCTAATTTTTTGAAATTATGACAAAATTGGGAAAATTACTATTTTGGAGCAATTCTGTCATTTTTGGTCAAAAAATCTTAAACAGTATTTTCTTTTCAAAACCCCTGGACAGACAGCTTTTATTAGCTCCGCTGTCAGCGACGTGGAGCTTATCAAATAGGTTGATTATCCGTCGTCGTCCGTCGTCCGTCGTCGTCGTCCGTCGTCCGTTGTCCGTCGTCGTCCGTCAACAATTGC
>LD351129.1:98969-113978 GCA_001465055.1 Ptychodera flava
GCATTTGTAAGGCAATTTTTGCCATTTTTGGTCAAAATATGTATTTCTCAAAAAGTACTTAACTGATAGATTTGAAATTTGATATACAGGTTTCTATAGATGAACTAAGTAATATATATTGAATTTCTGATGAAATCTGTAATTTTGTATTTTTGGGGCAATTTTTGCCAGTTTTGGTCAAAAAATGTGTATTTCCAAAACTACTCATCTGATAGCCTTGAAATTTGGTATAGAGGTTTCTACAGATGAACTAAATGATATTTATTGAAATAATGATGAAATCTGCAATTTTGTAATTTTGGGGCAATTTTTGCCATTTTTGGTCAAAAAATGTGTTTCTCAAAAAGTACTGGTCTGATAGCTTTGAAATTTGGTATACAGGTTTCTACAGATAAGCTTAGTAATATATATTGAATTTCTGATGAGATCTGTAATTTTGTATTTTTTGGGCAATTTTTGCCATTTTTGGTCAAAAAATGTGTATTTCCAAAACTACTTATCTGATAGCTTTGAAATTTGGTATACAGGTTTCCATAAATGAACTACATGATATTTATAGAAATAATGATGACATCTGCAATTTTGAATTTTTGGGGCAATTTTTCCCATTTTTGGTCAAAAAATGCGTTTCTCAAAAAGTACTGGTCTAACAGCTTTGAAATTTGGTATACAGGTTTCTATATATGAACTAAGCGTGATATTTTGAAATTATGATGAAATCAGCAATTTTTATTTTTGGGGGCAATTGTTGCCATTTTTGGTCAGAATATTTTATTCTCAAAAAACTACTCATCAGATAGCTTTGGTTGACATGTTCTTAGGGATGATTGGATGTGATATATTCAAAGTATGATGAAATCTTCAATTTTGTATTTTTGCAGCTTATTTTAGCCACTTTTTTCTGGCCACTGCATTGAGCTATCAAAGATTTCCACCTTCTTCATCAACATGTGTCAAAAATAGTTATTCTGTACATAAACACAGCGGAGCTATATCGGCCGCTAGGTCGCTTGTATTTGGTACACAGACATACAGAGATGACAATAGTTAGATATGTGGAAATTGTCCTGAAATATACAAATTTGTATTTTTAAGACAATATTGTCATTTTTGGTCAAGAAAACTTACTTGTTTGATAGCTTTGTAATTTGGTATAAAAGTCCTGAGGGATGTTATTAAATAAATTTTCTGTTCAAAGTGTTTGGAAACCCCCAAATTTGTATATTTTAGGTAATTTAAATGACCTACACCAACCCAGGATATGTTGTGAAACAGTTTCAAAGGCTGTGAACAAAATTTTGTCATATTTGGTATCAATTTGTAGGAAAATTTGATCCAGAAAACAAAGATGAGGTGTATTTTTTCATTGTGGACCAATTTTTGCAACTTTTCTATGTAAGACATACCGGTATAAGAACTGATGAGAAATTTGGATCCAGGATAATTCCAGATGTTTTAATCACCGCCCACAGTGGAAGGCATTTCACTATCTGTAACTAACTTACGTGCTGTTTACATTAGAATGATAACACTCATCGCATTAATTAAAATTCCCCAAGGTTGTAAATACTTTTCCTGTCATCTGGCGTTATGTAATACCAAGGGATGGAACATTTGATATTCAGGAGGGGGAGGGGTAAGGTCTAGAAGATTGATGAGGTACCGGTAGCATTACTTTTTACCAGATCCCTTGCACATTTTTTTACCCACTCCCACCTTTTCTTTTTATCAAACCTTCTCTGTCTATTTTTTGTTGTTGACATTTGCTTATGTATTTAGTTAGTATCTGCTTGTCCCATTGCTATAGAAGTTGATATGCATGTTCCTAAAGATGACCTCCAGTACCTAAGTTGGAGACCTTATTTGCTTTTGTCATTCTTGTTTTCCTGGTTTAAATATTTCTCAAATGGACCAATACGTCGGTTTCGAGTTGTCAGAAAATGCACGAATTTTTAACATCGGTCACATGGGGGCGCTCGAGATTTTGCAAAAATGAGGGCTAAAATTTCAGTCATGGAGGGAAGTCGCAACATCACGTGTGAAGGACATCCGCAAAATGAAAATGAAAGAGCTACGAGAATTTTTAAAAGCAAGCAAGATTCCCCTTTCCATAGCTAAAAAGGCTGAGTTGGTAGAGCTTGCTGAGAAATCCATTGACCTTGGATTAGAAACTAATGTAAAACATGTGAAAGAGGCTCCCACCATACTATCCAAAATGGTTTCTTTTTTTGTCGAGTTTGTGTTTGATTCGTTTTGAATATGCGTTCCTACATTCTTATCCGATTGTTTGTGTTAATAAAAATGTTTGTTTCGTTTCGGATATTTGTAGGGAAGTTTGGATTTGTGTGTACGGTAATGTTTTGTTCGTGTGGGGAAAGCTTATGGCGAGACGCAGCCGGGCCTATGGTATGACAAAGTTGATAGAGTGGCCCTTTGATGCTTGCGTTTCGAAACCCGAGTGTGGTTTCTCATCAGTTGGAGTGTAGATTCTTTCCTTAGTTTGTGTTTGTGAAAATTTATTTTAACGATCTTGCTCTTTGAGTAGCGAGGCAAGTTCCCGTTTTAAATGCGTTGGCAAGATGCTGACATCGAGACTGTTGCCGTTTCGTTTAGTATTATAAGAATCATCGCCCTCGAAGAAGGTCGAATAATGTCGCTCATGCCTATGTTTTGGCGATGTGTCCGTCGAATTGGGCAGAAAATGACACGAAACGAGCGATTTTGAAGCAAATTAAGTACCAGGTATGAATTTTGAGAATAATAGGGAACGATCGACAGTTACATGATAGATGAACTTGTTACTTTTCACAGTAAAATCGAACGTCAAAGATGACATGGTGGCATAATCCCTATAATATATATATAGGAAATATAGCCATTTGGTTTCCTGACTTTCTTTTTCTCAGGCATATGGACACATGTCTATGGGGTGCATAGTCTGAGAGCAGAATAGATCACAAACATGTGGAAACTATTAGGTACCCAGCTAAGTTCATGATATATCATCCTTATCCATTTCAATCTCAGGCGTTTCTCTTTCTTAACATCAGGGAAACGGTGGAAGGTCATGCTATTCATCCATGGGTATTTGTCGAGTTTGCCGGCTTTGCAGTAAAAGTTTGGCATAGTCAAACGCTTACGGTGACAACAGAGCAGACGAAAGTAGACTAAACTTAGGTTAGGGATACGGAGTCTGTGTTATCGCAATATACGCAGACCGGAGTCCAGAAAGTAGCCCTCACTTCCGGTCAAAGGAAGAGCGCCCCTAGTGGCAAAAGCTTAAAATCCTTGAATTACCGCATGGTCTTATGGGTAACTCGAAACCGACGTATTCAAACTGAATGTGAGCACACTGTCCTTGACGGTATTTTTATTAGTTTCAGTTTGGTACATGGATAAACAGATATAAGTGTGGTGTCCCTGTATACCTATATGTATGTCTGGAAGTTTGATAAATAGGGATAGAGTGACAATGGGTAATGTAGGCTATCTATAGCTTAGTGCTTCTACAGTGAAATTTAATCATTGGAAGTTTGTGACAGAAATTTTGAAAAATATGTAAAAAATTGAGCAGACTACTGTAGTTACTTTGTAAAATGAAAAGAAAGTTACAAACACCAGCAGTACACTAGACATTCAATGTGAGTATTTATTGGAATTAATGGCAGTATAACAAGACAATGATTTGTTTTCTTTTTCAAATCGATGAGAGAAAACCTTGTAACACTGAAGATGGAGACTGTTGTTGCTTTGAAGTTTTCAAGATTTGCTGAAGTCGGCTGTGTTTCCATTTCTGTTTCTGTTTCTTGGCTGATGATGTGGATGGAGTGGACGGAGTGGACGCAGCAGGTGATGGAGAAGGTGTTCCTACACTGTTAATCAAAGGATAAGAGGAAAAAATACAGGAATTGTAAATGTCATGCGATCGTACCACATTTCTTGCACAACATCGTCATGCAATCTAAAACTGTCAACATTCAGAAAATCAAAATAAAGTAGGTTTGCATGGCAGTCAGTAAAGGTGATCATGCCACTACGATTGCAACCAACAAGTTTTCTCATTTTTCTCTGAAGATAAACATTTGAGATTTTAAAAGTATAAAATGCAAAAGAATCACCAGATTTGTTTCACGATAAGGAGTTGCAATGCATTTCACTTTTTACGTTCTGAATAGAAAGTCTACTCATTCAATCACGTGACCTTTACATATGTATCTATTTAAAATACGGTTTTCTGAAGGATATAAATATATTACTCGCACTTGGGTCAAGTTCAGTAATATGTCAAAGTTTAGAAAAGTATTCATTGAAATAGTCTCATAGAATTTTGAATTGTCACAATTGACAATTGATTTTTGAGTTACTGGAAATCTCTGATCGTGTTATTTACCAAAATACTTTATCAAATACCGTACTGTATGTCACACTTCCAACCAAACAAATTTCTTAAATTTCATATACTTTTGGCCAAAATATTGTGCTTTATATATCTGAAATAAAAACAGGTGACCTGCCTCTTTATGGAGCTACAACAGACTTTGAACTGTACACTTATCTAAAGATCTAAACTTTCATGTTCTGAGAAAACATCCTGACTGTAAAATTTGCATTATCATTGCTGTTTTTTTGCAAGTATCTGTTAACAATTCATGTGAGGATGTATTTCAATGAAATTCAAGGTTTCTCTCCCATGGCCACCACAGCGATGTTACAGTGGATGGGCACATCATAGAGCACGCTCTCTTTCACGGCCACCACAGTGATGTAACAGTGGATGGGCACATCATAGAACGCACTCCACCATTTTCATGCTCCATGATGTAGCAAGCAACTCAATAACATTTACAGTGGTTTACAATACAAGACTATATAAATCCTGACACGTAAACTTGCTAATTACCCAGCAAGTATGCTGATGATATTTAGGTTGTTCAGATTGGCCAATTTGCGTCGGTGTAGCACCAGTGCAGGGCCTGGGCCGACGTAAAATAACCAATGTGGACTCGCTGCATTGGCCTGGATGCCTAGATTTGGTCCCAGTAAGAAGGGGGATTCAGGGTTGACGTTTGGGCTGACGCAAATTTGTGTGGGGGACACATTACATCGGCCCTGGTCCCAGTTGATGCCCTTGGTAAGTTTACTCTAACTGAAAGTTTTCAATCAAGTCTTTATCATCCCATGTACGCAGAACTATATCTTCCAACCAACTTTTGCTCCACAAGTGAGACCATGTCATTTGATTCACAATGCACGTAAGAGATGCATTGGATAACAACGTACGATATTACAAATGCCACACACTGGTTATTTCTCCACCACTATTGTACATATACCCTACACTCATCCAATAAATAGTGAAGATCTCTCTGATCATTGAAAGTGAAAGTGGTTGTCATATTTGCCCTTCTTGTGCATAAAAACCCAGGAAAATCATGAACAGTACAAACACCGCGTCATTCATTATTCAAATCCGCCATTTTGAACTTTGACAGGTCAGAGGTCTCTAAGGACGGTAAATTTATGTCAGGCCCAAATTCAGGTACCGGTAAGTGTGGGTAAGTGCGGACATGGCCAAAATCTATTCCCGAAAGGACAATTTTTACGTTGGCCCAAATTTCAGTTGGATTGTATTAAAGTGTGAACAAGGTAATTGAGACTTTGATCGGTAATTACCAAAGCACTTAACTTGTGTAATTCACCTCAAACTTGATACTTGATCTGACTGCATGAGCAGTCCATGGGGTACACAATGTGTACAATAAGTCACTGATAAGGGTAGAGTTGACTTTTCAGATCCTCAGATTCAGATCCTCAGATCCTCAGATTCAGATCCCAGATCCTATAACTTCAGATGCAGATTCGAATTTACAAGCCTTTTACAATACCCGTATTAATAGTATGATTGCAATATTAAATTTAGTAATTTGAATATGACATGTACAAAGCAGTTATGAAAAAAAACCAAGTCTACGTAAACGTTTTCGCTCAACAAGTTTCAACGAACACGGGTCTACAATTACAGATTAGCTAATTTGCTTCTTCCGACCCCTGAATTCTGATTTAGCCCGGGGTAAGCCTCCAACATGGATTAGTTATACTTCCTCGCCATCAATATTACGAACGATGGTAAAATACGGACTGTCGATAGCCAGCATTTACATGATCGTCGCGGTCTTGATCGTTCGATCGCCGGTGTGTTTATCTCACAGGCGCTCCTTAGCTGGGTAGTCTGCTAAGTAGATCGATTTTCGGATCGATCTATTGATCCCGTAGTCGATATGCCCGCCACTGCAACCTAAATACTCTCGTGAGAATTAAGGTTGCAGTGGCGGGCATATCGACTACGGGATCAATAGATCGATCCGAAAATCGATCTACTTAGCAGACTACCCAGCCAAGGAGTGCCTGTGGTTATCTCTATGAGGGAACGTTCACGTGATGACATAACAAGTGGAGTCATTGCGCACCCTGTCTTCGACTGATGACGTTCTGATTCTGAGATCAAAGTTTTTAAGTTAAAGATTCAAGATAGAAATAAAATAATTTCTAAAGCCTTTTCAAGTCTAAATTATATTTTATTTATCAGTATATTACATCAAACTTTGAAAATTGTGAAATTTTAATTCCGAATCTGTGTCTGAAGTTATAGGATCTGACGTCTGAGATCTGAGGATCTGAATCTGAGGATCTGAATCTGAGGATCTGAAAAGTCAACTCTACCCACTGATAAGTATCATACTAGTGCCATAAACTCATTTGTGACCAGGGGGTTGGTCATCTGGACTGGCATTCCTCAGTAAAACCAACAGATGTAACATGAGTAAACATGAGTTATGAAGGGTTTTTACCAGTGACTATAACTTTCACTGATATGTTTTTATTGTCGCAAGATGCAGACATTTTGATATTGGAATTTGAGTTGCTTTTACATGCAGGCAGTGCACAAGCCAGTTCACAGTTCACACTATGCTGTTGATCAGCAGCATACATGACGTCTTTGTTTTACGTTTGTTTTTTATTTTAAGATACGATTCATGCAGAATTTTCACCAAAATGTCACTGATCCTGAGATTGTGAAATCAGTTTGATTTGGTATAGTGAAACAAGATACTGTGTCAGTCAAGCTCTAAATCATCGCCGAATTTTGCTGCCTTTTAGCTATATATTAAAGGTTGTCTGACAATATAAATGTGACCAAGAAATGCCATGGCCTGTTCATGGAGATCGTGAGAATGCAAATCTTTTCTGTTTTTCTTCCTATACAATTTTTTGGGTGTAAGTCGATTTAAGTGAAAGTGATTGATAATTGGAGTGGTGTTCAATAATCATGTTTAAAAAAAGTAAAAAGTTGGATTGCATGTTCATTCAGACAATGTCCATTGAGTTTACAGAAATCTTTTTGGTGCAGTCGGCTGGTTATCAGTATCGCAAGCTGTATTTGGCCCGTGCCTCATTTTACTTTTATTGTTATTAAAACAATTCTTTGTATGGTACACTATTGAATACTTTAAGTGCATTAACTCATGTCTCAAATTGGTTTGTGTTATCACTGCATGCACTGTAGCTGTCAGTGTCTGTGTTTACACTTTGCCACCCATGGAGTTACTGCAGCCAGATCAAGTGTCAAGTTTGAGCTGAATTACACAAGTACTTTGGTAATTACTGGGCAAAGTCTCAATATCATCAGCAAACTTGCTGGGTAAGTAGCAAATTTGATGTCCTGGATTACGGTAAAACCACTGTAAATAGTGCTTGATTCATCACTTGAATTTTGCAGTTAATAGAAATATGCATGCACATTTGATAAGATAACTGTTAACATAAAGCAAAACTGACAAAAACATGTCATCATTCGCATGCAAACTTTCCAGTGTGCAGCATTTCTCATATAATAACACGGTGTGTCACAATGCATCATGGGTAATTTCTCTACGTTTGAACAAAAACTTCAAACAAGAATTTTAATGGCAGTTGAACTGTTACTTTTTCTCTTCTACAGACTGGCAAAATGATATTTGCAGCTTATATGAGTATGGTATAAAAACAGAGTGATTCTCTTTTAAAAGAATGAAAACTCAATGATAAAATGCTAACTTGTAAATTGGGGGTGAGGGTTTGAGGGGATGGTGCCACAGTGGTGTATCCTTCTTCACATTATACTCAAGATATTTAGTGATCCTCAATTTTTTTCATCAATATATTACACAAGAACTAAGCATCAATACATCCAAAAATGAAAAAGTTGTTGGTCAAGAAATTTGAAAGTTTTGACAATTTACAATGAAATGCTGAATTTTATAGTGTGAAGTCAAAATGCCAAATGATTTTGACCGTAACATTAGTTGTTGTCCCTTTAAAACATAAAAGATAAAGCATGATTGCTTAATAATTGATTGAGTACACATGATAGGTTTTCATAGACAAAGAGCACACAAGACCTAATTTTATCAACCCCAATAATGAACAAAATTTGAAGAAAAGTGCTATTTTTTTAACAGCTTATAACCAGAAAACCAGTGGTGACCAATGTTTTTTTTCACTCATTTTTCTTGGCACTAATTTATTATTCTCTATTTTCAAAAGTATACAGAAAATAGAGTTAAAGATGTTTTTAAACAACACTTGAAGGAAACTTTAGCATTGAAACCAAAGCTTGGCTCATATATTCATTTTCAGAGTCTTTTGGAACCTGAAAAATATCTATACCTATATAATCCATAATCTTGAAACTGAATTACGTAGAAGACGAAAAAGCTAAGATACCAGCAGATAGTAGATTTTGCAAAAAATGCCACATTAAAGCAATTGAAGATGCATTTTATCAGATGAGATGTAACCCCTTTGCATATGGGTCGGTGGTCTTGAGACGCAAATAAAAACTTCAATAAAATTATCTAAATATATCAAAGGATTTGTTAGCTAAAAATTAAGTTGCTAAATCATCCTTAAAGTACAGTCATACTTTGCTAATATTTGCTTGATTTACCAGGTTTTCATCAAAGAATTCCATGTGATAATGGATATCATTGACTGTGACTTTAACCCTTTGAGCAGTGTAATTTTCTCCCGCCAAAATTTTATTGCAAAATTTTACCAATTTTTATGAATTTTTCTGTAATTTTTTGATAATTTAGGACCAAATGGACATCACATTTCTTTAGCTACAGTTTTTTCTCAAAATTTTGGCAAAAAATCTGAGAAAAATTGACAGCGATTTATTTTATGTAGGGGACATAAATAGACTTTTGTGCTCAAAGGGTTAAGTAACACCGGTTCCATAAATTTGCTTGATCTAAGTTAAAAATAGTAGTGCCATACGCCAACAGCGGGTAACAAGAACAAAGAAATAAAAATGGTTATGTGAATAACTTAGATGAACAACACATTGCAACAATTCATGCTGCTTTTTATGTCTCTTCTTAGAGAATGAGAATGTCATGACATTTTTCAGGTGTGACTGTTTTTCAGCCTAATTAGTTCAAATGAAACCACTGAAAAGCTCCCAATGCTCACAAGTGACATGGTGAACCTCCTTACTGTTTTTTCATGAAACAGTGATCAATGGTGTACATTTTTTCTCTTTTGACTTCCTTTTTCCCTATATCTCATTTTGCCAAATCGATTTAACATTATCTGAGTACATATATACATAATCTAAGTACTAATAATTTGTGGGTTGATATTTTGACAGCAAAATACACATTTGAACATTTCAACTTGAAGAAGTATGTTATCACTATATCAGTAGCACAATCTGAAATTTAATCCAAATTAATAATAAATGGCGTCTTTGCATGTGTTTCATGTTTATGTTGTCAGAACATAAGGGTTTATTTACAATTACAACGCTTATTTTTATCTCCATCAGAAAGACTTCTCTGCAAGTGGAGTATTAAATTTTATTATACATCTAACATCACGAACAATAGAATGTTAAGTGTGCCAAAAGAAGCTATATAGAATTAACACCTGTTCGGTAACATTTACCCCATCCCCCTGTGGCCACATCTGTGCGTTCACTGTTGAATGGTTTCAAGGGACCCATTGAACGATTGCCAGAATATGTCTTACACCCAGTCATGAATGTTAGATGCATAATAATAAGGTCATCATTAAAATACCGCAAAGGATGCACTCGGACATTGGCGCTGCACATCGCCCTCTGCTTCACGTTGGCAATTGATACACTGCACCAATGTCCTTGTGCATCATTTGCGGTATTTTTGTAATAACCTCATATTACAGGCTTACCTAAATGATGAAAGGTGTCTCATTTGCGATTTCTGTTTAGGATGATTTTCTGGTGTTTTGAGCTGTCGGATGCCACCTTTCAAAATCTTAGAACCCTTTAACGTTGCCATGGATCCGGTGTACTTGAATGTTTTTTTGCAAACTTTGCATGATAGCCTCTATCAATGATAAGAAAAGCATTATGTTGAAGGTCAAAGGTGAGATTCTACAAGTATCTCTCCTGATGTTGACCTCTTGCACAACTACAGTTAATTGCTTTTGCAAGAACTATGTGTGTGTGTTGCACCACTGTACTTGTTTGCCTTTTCCGCTCATTGGTATATTTACACATTAAGTGTTTTCCATTCATTCAAAGTCAGTTCCTGATTTCAAGTAGTAAGTGCATAAAGCTTATAGCTAAATATGTCTTTACAAAGTGATTCATCTGAGATTAAAAATCTATGACTCCAAGCAGTAAGAGAATGTAGCTTTCAGATAAATATGCCTTTACCAAGTGATTTGTCCGTGATTGAAAATTAAGGAGATGTCTCCTCTGATTTTTTGGTAGATGAATCCCTTTGCGTAATTTATTTTCCAGTTTATGTATTCTTCGGGATTTCTTCCGCTTCGGTATCACTCTAAATTTGTGATTTTCCATGCTGATCTGTGAACCACACCATGGGCAACAGCTGTTTCTTTCATCTAAATAGAAATTGTATATTTCGAAAATGGTATTTATTCATTTCATATCATTCAAGTACATTGGCTGGCTTATGCCATCACTCTGTTTAAAATGAATTTGTTTCAGTAATTTTTACAGTACTCAATACAAATTAGATATTGTTATTACAGGAACAGTGACATGACAATGGTCACATCTTGAATAGTCATGATGTTAATGGAATGCTAGTAATGGTGTACTAGAATGCTAGGAATGGTGTACCAGAAAGCTGGTTTTAGAATGCTAGTAATGGTTTACTAGAAAACCAGTAATGGTCTACTAGAATGCTAGTAATGGTATAACAGAAAGCTAGTAATGGTACAAGACCACTACTTAAAGCCCCAGTACTGCTAACTTTCGATGATAATTTTACCATTTTTATTTTGAATGTGAACCATAATTCCTTGTTCTTCTCCCCAAAGAATGTTGACATACACAGTGTTTAGCTTGTCAACTCAGCCCATATGTGTGTAAACTGCATTGTTATTGTTTAAAAGTGACTTCTGGTCCGGACTAGAATTCGAATGTAAACAATATTCATGCATTTTACACATATAGATGCTAAGTTGACAAGCTAAATAGTGGGTGTTTCAACATTCTTTGGGGAGTCGAATAAGAAGTTGCAATTGATTTATAAAATAAAAATAATGAAAAAAAACATCGAAAGTTAGCAGCACTGGGGCTTTAAAGGTCTGGTGAAATGGTCCCGTTCGTGTGACTGAATATCTTCCAGGGGGTCAATACTATTACACTCGCAACAGAATTGCAACCTAAAAGTACGCGCAAGTGTTAATTTTTTTTATATTTCTATGCGCGGCTTTCATGGGGTCATTTTGCAACACTCAGGTCACGCCCATAGCGGGGATAATGGTTGGCCGTCTGTGACGTCACTGGTGTCTTCATTTACATCGAATAGCGGTCCAACGCCGCCTTATCTCTGCCCGGTATCCGCTAACAAAACACTGTTCGCGCTGCCCATTTGCCACGTTCGCCAATGCGAATCGAAATCCGAAGTGGCGAAAAAAAATCGATCCTAATTCGCCACAGCGGCGACACTGATTTTTGTTTAAAATATATGGTAAAATAAAGAAAACACGTGGGTTTTTAAGTCTTTTGTTTAATCTGCGCTTCTCTCTCGGCGATTCCCAAAAACTGTGTCTACTTCCGTATATCATTGCGTTCTTTCCGTCGTACGTATTTGCAATCGAGCCAAGTCTCGCGAGAGATTTGACGTCATTTAGTTTAGTGGTGTGCAGCATGCACAAATAGCTCTCGCGAGAAGTGAAACTTACACAACGCAATCGAGCCCTCGCGATAAATTTGACGTCATTTTGTCTAGTGTACAGCGGGCATAGGAACGCTCGCTCGCGAGAATTAAAACTTTTGCTATACATAGCAGACATACGCATTTTAATCAAGGCAACAAGGTTCGGTGTTGCAGTTGATTTACATTGGGGTCTAGATGTTCTGTGTTGTGCATTTTAATCACGGTCTTCAACATTCCATGTTGCGGTCGATTTGCATCGCGGTCCTCGTGGTCCGGCATTCCCCGTTGTTCTTCAATTTAATTGCCGTCCCAACAACGCGTTCCATGTTGCTGTCGATTTGTATCATGGAGGCTACCTCCACGATTTGTATCGCGATCTCAACGTTCCGTGTTGTTGTTCGTTTTAATGGTAGTCTCAACATTCAGTGTTGCTGTTATGCTGTTGATTTGCATTGCGGTCCCAACCTTCTGTGTAGCGAGTAGCGACGCAGGCTCAGCCGAGGGACCGTTGCCGATCGTACGAACCAGCAGAGACAAGCACATTATGGTTCAAACACTCAACACTTGACGGGAACTTGAAAAAGTTTACAGTTGAGCCGTTCATGTTCTTGCCGCTGTGACAGCCACCAAAAGAACAACGTTCTCCCATAGTCAGTGAAGGAGGACACTGTCCTGATCATGTAAGCGGAAACTCTAGAAGTTAAGTTAACCCCCGTGGGGAGCTTACGGAGGTGTGAATTGCTTTTCTTCCCGTTATGAGATACGGCGTCGGGCAAACTTCGGAAAGCCGAAAAAAGTCGACTGGAGAGGCTTGGGGGACACGCCCACATTACATTTTTCTTTTGCCATATTTCATAATCACGAGCGCTAAACGAAAAAAGAAATGAATGTTACTGTTTTATAGACCATCAACTGTATTTCTGTGATTTTGCAACATGGGCATTTCACCAGACCTTTAATTTCCCACAGGCCACCACAGTAGCGATGAGCTCAATATTCCCATTTTAAAACATTCAGCGGCTCAAATTCTCTTGACAGGTGGTAGGTCCATGCATAGACAGTAGAGGGGGGAACTACTGTCTATGGTCCATGTCAGTTTGAGTATGATAAATATTTCATGTGGGCAAGTCCACGGAAATTTTAGATAGCGCTGAAAATAGCGCCCTCGGTGGTGTTTTTGACAAAATTCAGGCTCACTGTTATGATTTCTACAGGCCTTATATCTCCTCATATTACTACAGAATGCTACAGTCATCATTCACAACAGTCTGCATTTTGATTCATGCAGAACAATATCTTTACAAAAATAATTCAAATTAAAGTTCAAACCAAACAAGCATCCATGCAGGTATCAAAACTTCAAGTGCACTATATTTCACCCGAACTATCTTCATCGGTAACAAACCTGGAAGTGAATTAGTGGTCTTGTGCCAATATAGTGAACCTTAAATTGACAAATGTGCACTATTTTAACACCAATGAAAGTACTGCTGAATGTAACTCAAACGCTAAAATAAAATAAAATTTAACCTGACACTTAAGTTGCTACACCTGCCTCAAGAAATACACTCATTGGCCCTGTGGCATTTGCGTCACCTTTGTACCATATGACATAAAAATACGCTCCTTAGTGGTGTTGTGCATAATAGTGTACAGAATGCCCATAATGGTGTACCAAAATGCTGGTAATGGTGTGCCAGAATGCTAGTAATGGTGTACTAGAATACTAGCAATGGTGTACCAGAATGCTAGAAATGGTGTACTAGAATGCTGGTAATGGTATCCCAGAATGCTAGTAATGGTGTACTAGAATGCTAGTAACGGTGTACCAGAATGCTAGAAATGGTGTACTAGAATGCTAGTAATGGTATCCCAGAATGCTAGTAATGGTGTACTAGAATGCTAGTAATGGTGTACCAGAATGCTAGAAATGGTGTACTAGAATGCTAATAATGGTGTACCAGAATGCCCATAATGGTGTACTAGAATGCTAGTAATGGTGTACCAGAAAGCTAGTAATGGTGTACCAGAAAGCTAGTAATGGTGTACTAGATTTTTGCTAGTAATGGTGTACTAGAATGCTAGAAATGGTGTACTAGAATGCTAGTAATGGTATCCCAGAATGCTAGTAATGGTGTACTAAAATGCTAGTAATGGTGTACCAGAATGCTAGAAATGGTGTACTAGAAAGCTAGCAACGGTGCACTAGAATGCTAGCAACGGTGCACTAAAATGCTAGTAATAGAAAACTAGAATGCTAGTAATGGTATCCCAGAATGCTAGTAATGGTGTACCAGAATGCTAGTAATGGTGTACTAGAATGCTAGTAATGGTGTAACAGAAAGCTAGTAATGGTGTACCAGAATGCTAGCAATGGTGTAACAGAAAGCTAGTAACGGTGTACCAGAATGCTAGTAATGGTGTACCAGAAAGCTAATAATGGTGTACTAGATTTTTGCTAGTAATGGTGTACTAGAATGCTAGTAAGGGTGTATCAGAATGCTAGTAATGGTGTACCATAAAGCTAGTAATGGTGTACTAAAATGCTAGTAATGGTGTACTAGAATGCTAGCAACGGTGCACTAGAATGCTAGCAACGGTGCACTAAAATGCTAGTAATAGAAAACTAGAATGCTAGTAATGGTGTACCAGAATGCTAGTAATGGTGTACCAGAAAGCTAGTAATGGTGTACCAGAAAGCTAGTAATGGTGTACTAGAATGCTAGTAATGGTGTACTAGAATGCTAGTAATGGTGTACTAGAATGCTAGCAACGGTGCACTAAAATGCTA